>JANHGC010001580.1:0-29637 GCA_027560395.1 Boaedon fuliginosus
ATGTTCTGGAATCTCACCCTCGGCTTATACACGAGTCAATAAGTTTTTCCAGTTTTCGTAGGTAAAATTAGGTACCTTGGCTTATATTCGGGTCGGCTTATACTTGAGTATATACGGTAATCATTATATGGAGGATAATGTGCCCATGTCTTGTAGTTGGGCTTCTTAGTAAACATCTCTATAGGAATACAGATAAGAAAGGCCTTTGGCCCAGTCCAGTGGGGCTTTGTAGATGCTGCATTTGTTGATGCAACAATATGGGTTGAAAGGAAAAAAGCAGAACCAATCTGCTGAGTATTCATTCCTTCCTTTTCTCCCTTCCTCCCTCCCTCCCTTGGGGAAAATGAAAATGGATAAAGAATTTGTTTGTTTGTTTGTTTGTCAAACGTGTACAAAATAGCAGGTATAAGTATGAACATAAACATGAACAAAGGAAATAAATACAGATAAGTGGTGACAGTAAGACAGGAATGGTAGGCACGCTGGTGCACTTATGCACACTCCCTTTACCGACCTCTTAGGAATGGGATGAAATCCATGGTAGACAGTTTGAGGTTGAAGCTGTGAGATCAGTTTTGCTGCATAACATAATAGTTAAACTGTAATTCCATTACAAACTCCATTAAATGCAATGGAGTTTCTGTTTTTTCCTGTTTTCCTCATTAATTTCAGTTCCCAAATATTTTTCCTTTTCCCTCCTCATTTTCCTTCCAGTGACTCAGCAGTTTATAAGAAACTTTGTTTTTCAATCACTGTTCAGCTTGTTTCAGCTTGTAAAAGGTTTCCCTCACACATACGTGCTAGTGGTTCCCAACTCTAGGGGGCAGTGCTCATATCTGTTTCAAAGCTGAAGAGCCAGCACTGTCCGAAGACGTCTCTGTGGCCATGTGGCCAGCATGACTAAACACCGAAGCACACGGAACACTGTTACCTTCCCACCAAAGGTGGTCCCTGTTTTTCTACTTGGATTTTTGCGTGCTTTCAAACTGCTGGGTTGGCAGAAGCTGGGACAAGTAATGGGAGCTCACTAGGTTACGTGGCACTAGGGATTCGAACCGTTGAACTGCTGACCTTTCTGATCAACAAGCTCAGCATCTAAGCCACTGAGCCACCACATCCCATGATAGTCAAGCACAAATTGCTGAGTTAATCAGAATGAAATGACAAGCAGTGACTTCTTTCCATAACAAAAATACTTATTTCTGGAACTTCTCATGTAACAAGTAGTTCTTCAACTTTTAATAATGTAGTATACATTTACAGGGAATATTTTATATCCCCTTCTTCTATTGGCTGTGAAGGTTGATATTTGGCAATAGCAAGCCTTTCTGTTGAATTTTGAATGAAATAATTCATCATGGAACAATTAGTGCACACATTGAAAAGCCTCAAGGGTCCCACCTTCTACATAATGTCAGATTATCTAGGTTGATGGAGTTGAAGGGGTTGGAAATACCCTGTTGATTAAGAAACATATATGTTTATTTCCAAATTGGACCTGGTCATCACCAAATTCAAATAACCGTTTAGAACAACAGGGTTCTTCTAGTAATCAGATTAAAGTATCCACATCCAAGATGGGACAACTATCTGGTCTCCATTTAAACATACTTAATTAGGGTGACTCCATCATCTCTCTGCATATTGCATCAACTCATACCTCTTGTTGAGATAAAAGAAATAAAACTCTGACAGAGTTGAATCTCATAGAATGAATATCCCATGGAAATTAATATCATCAAATTATATCATGATATAAATAGTTTCCACCTCACCATTAGTTTGATGCAGCAGTGAAACTAGACTATGTACGCATAAATATCATATTATACAGCTAACCTATAGATCTGTAGATGCATGTACAGATTTCTAGCTTCCACTAAGAACACACTATCAAATCTGTCATCTATAACTAGGCTCTATTCTCTGGTAACATTTGTTGACTCAACTGATAAAATAAAATTTAATGTAATTAAACCAGATATTCAAGAGACTGACTAACTACCCCAGTGAGTTCAATATATAAATCAACAAAACCAGATTGATTTCCAGGGAGGATGAATTAAAAGGCAAACCACAAAACAGAACATCAAAACACTACTAGAAGTTACCTATCACTCATATCATTCAAAAACAGTAATAAGCTACAGCCCATTCTGGAAAATGGACTGCTTTCTCGTGCAATGGATGACAAGGTCACACTTAGATATTGATAGCTACCTAACCTGAATCAGACTCCCATAAACAATGCAAACATCTCACAATGAAATATAGTGACAAAATAATCTCTCTCTGTCCATCCATCCATCCATCCATCTATCAAGAGTCTGTCTATCTATCCATCCTTCCTTCCTTCTTTCTATCCATCCAATCTTGCCACTAAAACCACTAGAAATAGTGCCAGGTTACCCGATTCTAGAGAATAGGGTTCTCATTTGATATTTAATTATATTTAAGTAGAGTAGGTTTATATAGTTAAACCTTTTGATGATAAATTGTGTAGGAGATTATTGCAAAAACAGATTCAATAAGGTATGTATCAAATATTTCGTTTGAGGTCATTCAAGTATCACATGCCATAGATGAGGAAGAAAAATGGTCTTTGCTAACACCTCTGACTTGTATAAAGTAGGTGCACTGAAGACAGATAATTTTGCAATAGCTTATAGTAAGGTTGGGGAGGAGGCATAAGATTTTATTTCAGTAGCCCGTAATGCATAAATGCCTGTGTATATTTGTTAAATCTGTTTCTGACTTTCCATTATTGGTGTGTAAGGTGACAAATAGAAATACAATAAAGTGCAATAAAAGAGCAATATAAAGGAAAAACATAGCAAAGCAGAATGTTGATATGATATAAGTAGTAATTGTAGCAAAGTTTGTGTACATTTTCTTTATCTTTACAGCCATTTCAGTACATTAACTTTGCCGCCAGACACCTATTTGAACAAATGCATGTTTACCTTTTGGTGGAGAGCTATTTGAGATGGTTAGAAAATCACCCTGCCTCCTGAAATTCCTTCTAGAATAGCCACAGACAGACTAATTTGAATTTCTGCCAAATGTGCTTCAGAAGTTGGCAGAACAGAATGAAAGGTTTTTGTGAAGATTATTAAAACTCAGAACAGACTCACCTGGAGGAATGTGTTTAAAAAAACAGATATAAAGTTATGCACAATTTTATAGAGCATGAACAGTACTTTGAATTACTCCTGAAAATAACTGGTACGTGAGGTAACTGCTGCCATACTGAGGTTTTATGTTCCCATAACCAGATCTGGTTGATTAAGAACCTGGCTGTAGCATTTGGTACCTATCAAGCATTCTTTGAAAACATTGGCACATAAAGCAGGATTCGGTGAACCAGAAAAGATGTGGTTATGTTTCCCTCTGGCTTGGTCTGAACATATGATCTGAACCCATGGTTATTCTATTCAGGCAAAGCAACATAGATTTACTTCCACAGATTGATTTGAGCCATGGAGGTGAAGGAGAACTCTGCTAGTTCATGCTGACTTTGTGGGAAAATGCTGAGGACAACTCTGAAATAGACCAAAGTAAAGCAACAAGACCATTTTCTTTGAAATTAGAGGACTGCATTGCTGTGACAAGTAACAGTGAGGGTACGTTTCACCCATCCTTAAACTTGTCAAACTCTATCATCATTTCAATAGTTTCCACCCTGCCATGAATTTGCCTTAATCGGTGTATGTCTTCAAATATCCATAAATTTGGATTTTAGGAATCCATTTCCAGTCAAGCATAATGCCATGGACCTAAATGGTTTTTCAATTTATTTTTACCTGATTGACCAAACTGCATTTTTTTACAAAAAGACATCTGCTCATTGGCAATGTTGGGA
This sequence comes from Boaedon fuliginosus, assembly GCA_027560395.1. Lineage (NCBI taxonomy): Eukaryota > Metazoa > Chordata > Lepidosauria > Squamata > Lamprophiidae > Boaedon > Boaedon fuliginosus. The sequence continues at coordinate 3,863 of JANHGC010001580.1, forward strand.
ATTGCAGCTTGGAGTTCATTGGTTAGAAAAGACTTCTCGGTGATGGTGGTTGTTTCAGTGTAAAATCATATTCTTCCCTACTTGCTTTGTATGTTTTGTTTTGAATATTCATTCACCTTAAATCACAGTGAACCGTATCCCAAAGCAGTTTTTTTTTCTTGCGACGAACCGCTACTGTCTGCCTAGACAGACTCTTAAGTTTGAAGTCCTGCAGGCGAGCAGCCCTTCTCTTGAGGAAGAATGTGGTTCTGGGAAGAAGCCAGCCATTGCTGGATATACTAGGCTTCTAGAATGTCGAGGATATTTTTCCTCTTGGGTGGAAAGGGAATAAAAATGATATTCCAGCAGTTGCAATCTGAAATAGAGCAGTCCAAGAAATTCTCCTTCATGTGCTTTTCCCAGGAGCACAGAGCAACTCATAAAGGAGGAATCTAGGAGGGAATTTACAGAATGAAAATGATAGCTTCTCCAGACAGAGGAGACTTTTTTATTTTTGAAGGTCTGAGAAATCAGTGGATTATATGTATGTATAAATGATAGCTACAATGAACAGAAAAGGTTACTGAAATAAGCTAGCCCATCAGGGTTCTTTCCCTTGGAGCAGCAGCCTGCCTCACTGCAGCTCTCTCTCCATTAGGCTTACTTAATTGCGAGGGAAAAGAAAGAAAGAGAGAGAGAAAGAGAAAGGGGAAAAGAAATGAAGAAGGAAAGGAAGGAAGGGAAAGAAAGTTCCTTTTTCCTTTCTAAAGATTTTAAAATAGGCTTTGAGTATCTGCAAAGCAAGAATGTTTGTAAAATAGAATGATGGAGCCTCATTTGGAAAAATTATATCAATCTATTTCTTTTTCCAAATGATTTCATATATCCATAGCCTCTCTTGGGGTGTGAGCACAACCTGTCCACATTTTTCCAGGCTGACATCATCTGTTTCACTCTCACTTTCACATCCTGTCTTAAACTGCTTGCATGCACATCAACAAGACTCAGGGTAGGGAGTGGGGGTATATGTGATATTTGATAGGAGTAATTGTGTGCACTGCTGTTTTAGGCTAACTCTGGCTATGCGCTGCTATGTCAACAAAAGTCACTTTAGCCATATGGAAACCTAATTAGGTCAGGACAATCTGTTCCAAACACGGCAGAATTTCAAGTCATTTTTAAAAAGCACTTGGATTTTATCTAATGAAATATCTACCAGCAAATCTTTGTTAAATAAATCTTATATTTCAGAGTTGGAATGTACTTTCTACAGAGTTGAGGGTAATAAAAAATGAGATGTTAATTATGTGTGTTTTTAAATGTATTGGGTAAGAAGTAAATACAAGTACCGTATTTCTTCCACTTCTTCAGTAAAAGTTTAAACTGGATGACAAAGTACCCATGATTTTAAAGCCATAATAGCCATGCCTTTTTCATTTTTATGCTAAAGTAACACAGCTGACTGTGGATAAGAAGAGACATTTTAATCTTTTGCCTTCTTTTCTGTTAAATTGCATAGAGGTTTGTTTGTTTTTTGGTAGCAGACACTGCCTGCAATTGGACCTCAATATATATCAGCATGTCAGCTCTGGGACAACACTCAGGAAATGGGTATCAATGTATAGTACAAAGATAGTTTGGTGGCTTCTTCCTTTTACAATCAACAATAAAGGAATGAGCAGTCAAGAACAATGCCACAGACCAATACTTGGTAAAACAGTCATGAAAGCTCTGGAAAAGATATTCAGATGCTGTGATATCTTCTATACTGACAAAAAGCACAGTGCAAGCCAGGGTATTTCCTCTGACACCCCATGGAAGTGAAAATTGAAGAAGCAGAATAGATCCTTGGTGGCGCAGTGGTTAAATGCAGCACTGCAGTTTCTGCTGACTTGTTCGAATCCCACCAGGTTCGAATCCCACCAGGTTCAAGGTTGACTCAGCTTTCCATCCTTTTAAAGGTCTGTAGGTCTGAGGACCCAATACAGATTGTTTGGGGGCAATAAGCTGACTCTGTAACTGCTTGGGGAGTGTTGTAAAGCTCTGATAAGCGGTGTATAAAATCTGAGTGCTATTGCTATCCATGTTGCAAACCGCCCAGAGTCCTTTTGGAATTGGGCAGCATAAAAATGTAATAAATAAATAAATAAATAAATAAATTTGGGCCAAATTCATATTCATTCCATCAACAACACTATCTAACCATCTCATCCTCTGTCATCCCATTCTCCTTTTGCCTTAAATTGTTCCCAATATCAAGATCTTTTCCAATGACTACTGCCTTCTCATTTGGTGATCAAAGAACCCGAGTTTGGTATCTGTCCTTCCAAAGAACAGTCAGGACTGATTTCCTTTAGGGTTTATTTCTTTTACTATATACAGGGGGAAGGTAACAGTATTCTTCCAATGGTCATGCAGTTTCATGTACACATTAAACAAATTGCACAACTTTCTCTAAGTACACAATATACACCTACACCTTTGTTACTTTTAAAATTTATGACTTACTCTATATCATTTTTTTCTTGGTCAATAACATTTACAGTTTTAATTTCAATTCCACTGTTTGGTATGTCAATATCATTTTTCTACAAACTCTAAAATACTCTTAACAGCATTGCCTTACTTCAACTTCATCCAAAATCATTTAATCTCTTCTATTCTTAATTACATTGACTCTTCCAAAATCTCTTTATTTGGTCCCTTTAACTTCCAAAACATTTTTATTTCCATCAAAATCACTATAGTTTTACCTTTTTAATTTTAACCATTCCTTATTCACTTTGACTACATTTGTTACAACTATCCTTTTCTATCTATACATGGATATTCTACAGGTATAGTATCTTTCAACCTCATTTCTTCTAGCAAGCATTATCTTACATGCATTATTCTCATCCTGTTTATTTTCACATCAACATTCTCATCAAGCATCATTACACTATCAGTGTAATTCCAGATTTTTGTGATACTCTGTAAAATAGATTTTCTCTTTAATACTAAACAAGATCAACAAGCTTTTTATTTATGATACATCCACTTTAATTCATTATGCTGGGAAAGCACTCATTGATTCTATTCCTACAGTTATTCTACCATTCACTACTGTTTCATTCATTTCTGCCCTTTTCCATGTCTTTCTCCCCCACACAAGATTTTGGATCTCTATCCACATCATGAACAGTAAAATGGCACTTAAGGCTATTAACAAGAAAATCCGAAAGCACTGAAGTTCTAAAATGTATTAAATGTAATTTAAACATAATAAAAACAGCCCACATGTCCTAAAATCCATTGATATGTCAATGCCTAGAGAAATAAAAAAAGTATTAAGTTCTATGGTGTTTTGTATTTTATTAAGAGTAAATCAATCCAAAAACTGATTTTCATAAACAATTAGTAGCAAAACTATATGCCAAAACTATTTTTAATATTGTGACATAATTCTGTCAAAAAAAATCAGAATTGATTGTAAGAATGACTATTGGTGTGTCATCTTCACTGAGTTATAATTGAATTAAACACCCATTTTGGTACTGATGAATATATTTTTCTATTTGAAGTGGGTAGACATCCAAACTTGTTTTTTCCTGATAGCATACAATAAATTAGTAAAAACTCAGCAAAACAAGTACAAATGAATAATAGCATTAAATGAAAATAAAAGTTGTTCCAAGATACTTTTAACCTTATGTTCCATTTTATAAGAAAGTTGTTCATTTTAAAGAATTCCTAATGTACAAGAAAATTATAGGCATAATTAACTAAAAGGCAGAGATAATAACAACTCTCTTATGATTACTGAGTTAGGAAATGTCATCTCCATGGGAAAATACGTTTTTTCTTGATGTGTAGATTACTTTTACATTTTAAAAAAAGTATGCTTAATTGTTGTAGGCATCTCTCCCATAATATAAATAGTTCCTTAGGAAACACCAGCTACCCAGACAACTGGATTGTTCTGCCTGAATGGTTCTATCAAAACTTTAAAACAGTACTTCACTTTGCATTGAACTATGATTAGAATGCCAATTATCTAGGTTTTCCTTATTTCTTTGTTGACTCTGCTATCTTACAAATGTTGAAAAACTGGAAGGGCAATACTGCTTTCTATTTGTACAAAGGTGACAGAGAAAAGCAAAAGAATATTGACTGTAATACCCTTTTAAAATATTATTTATAGTTGAAAAATTTATGTCTTGAGTTTGTATTTTTGGATGCATCCAAACTGCTTTTTTTTAAAATAATCACATTAAATCTAGAGTGCATTGTTTCTCTTGATTTTTACTAATTACTTGTCCTTGCAATAAAATCTATAAATATGTGGAACAGTTTTTTGCTGTTTTTAGAATTTATTTAATAAGTGGACTGACAGAGGGCTCATGTATTATGTCAGTATGCCAGGAAATGCCATTACCGAAGCTTTTGGGAAATGTTAAAAATATAGATAAACTTTAAATCACATTTCATAGACAAATAACACTTCATTAATGATGTCAGTTTTTCCCCAAAGCATTCAAGCTTCAATAATCTAATCCAAACAGTATTTTAAGGAGAAATCAGTGAATTGAGGACCAACTAAATTTTCAAGAATACTGTGATTTTAGTGCTAATAAAAATACTGCATAGTAAAAAATTATTTCTAAATGCAATGAGTTTACATTTATCTTCTTACCCATTATTTATTTTCTTCATTAAATTTTTAACCAAAGGTACGAAGTTTAGAGCAAATTCAAATTCTCTGCAAAACAAGTTTGTAATGTACTAGCTTGGTTGAAACATGTCAGTCAGTCACAATTCTCTACACCTGATTACTGCACCATGCCGTACATGGATTTTGGGAAATCCTGCTTTCCCAACTTTCAAGGAAGTAATAATAGGTACATGGGCAGAAATGATCCTGTCAATCAAGGGTGGGTTTAAAATTTTTTAACAACCGGTTCTGTGCATACCTGTCAAGTATCCCGATTTGGCCGGGAAAGTCCCGGATTTTACCTCCCTTTCCCACCCCCGTCCCGGAAAAATAATCTCTAGTAAATTTCCCGGAAAAAAAAAGTCAGTACTAACTACGTCACTAGCCCCTCCCCCTCCCTCCCCGCTCACTCGCCGGCGCCATTTATTTTTATTTAAACTTCGAGCGCCGAGCTGAGGCTGAACACGCAACTGCCTGGCCATGAGGTAGGCTCGAAGCAATTAGAGAGAGAGAGAGAGAGAGAGAGAAGTATTTCTCATCTCCCTCTCCCTCTCTCATATCTCTCTATCGTGTGTGTGTGTGTGTGTGTATCTTGAACCTTTTCCAAAAGCAGGCAAGGGTTGGGATTTTGCTTCTTTGTTTTTTTCTGATGTTCTTTCTTCTTTTTTTTTACAAAACAAATCAATTATTTTAAAGGCAGAGCAGCACAATGGAGGGTCGGGACAGAGGCTGCCAAGGGGCCACAAAGCCCTCACCCCCTCTTCTTTAGGCCAAGACAAAGCAGGTCGGCTCAAAACAAACCCCACTCTGCCCAAGAGAAAGGGAGCCTGCATGGGGGGGGCGGAGAAATGGGGAGGCAGTGCCCCAAATAGCAAGAAGGGGCCATAGAGAGGCTCTTGCATACACTCACTCGGGAAGTGGGCATGAAAAAAATGGAAGGTGAGGACTGTTTGGCTTGCCAGTGTCCCACAGGTGACCCTGGGAGAGGTGCTGGGATTTCTGCCACTACCTCTCTCTAAGCCACCCAGATTTCCAGGGCCCAGCCAGGCAGTGCTGCCATTTTGCCTCCTTCCCCTCCCCTCATGGTGGGGGCAGAAGACATGGCTCAAAGAAGCAGGTAGGCGGGCCCCGCATGGGCTCCGCTTGGCTTTTTGGCGGCAGAGCCAAAAACATGCTAAATTTTAATGAAAAGGGCTCTGCTCAGCTTTTTGGTGCCATATGGGCAGAGAGTGGTTTGGCTTTCCACCCTGATAGTGGACACTGACGCTTCTGCCATGCAGGCACCAAAGAGCTCAGCAATATCCATTTATTGGCCAGAGGGCATCCACACCTCTCTGCCCATATCCCGCCACTGCTTTGTGCAGCACTTTCCATTTAAACTTATCACATTTCACAAATGAGGAGGAGAGGGGCCTCCCCCATTTGTGAAACGCACTAAGTATAAATGGAAGGTGCTGTGAGGCAGTTAGTGGGATATGGGCAGAGAGGCGTGGATTCCTTCTGGCCAATAAATGGATACCACTGAGCTCTCTGGCACCTGCATGGTAAAAGCATCGGTGTCCACTATCGGGGTAGAGGAAAGTCAGAGGGAGAAGCAGCTTCAGGTGGTCAGTCCGCAGTTGGGTGGGAGGTGGCCGCAGGCCTATGTGGCCTGCAGGGTGAGGCTATGGACAAACCCCTTTCCCACCCCCTTCCCCAAGGGGGCGCCACCCTGGCTGTGCTTACCTGCTCCTGAAATGGCCGACAGGAGCAGGAGGCGCAGACGATCGATCCACCAGTCTCCAGGCCAAGTGGGAGGCAGGCGGCAATCGGATGGGGGGAGGCCACACTGCCAGGGTGGTAGACAGGTGCAAACCTTTGAGCCCTGGAGATCGGATGTGGGGAGCCCAGGGAGGTCATGCTGGCCATGTGGGTGGTGGGCTCAGGCCTACAGCACTCGCCAAAGGGGTGCAAAAGCAATAAGGAGTGTTGGGGTGGGGAGGGAGTGGGCAGAGCAGGGAGTGGGTGGGGCCAGCCAAAATTTTCACTACTGGTATGCCCATACCAGGGCGTACTGGCTGAATCCCACCACTGACTAAATTCCTCAGCATGCCCTTGCAAAGGTTCATCACTCATGCCCGAATTGAGAAGAGAACGGGTCACGTTAAACAAGGCAGCTTGGCGACAATCTGCAGATGCAATAAGAGTGGCGAAGTGTGAACACTTCACCACCCTTATTGCCACTAAATAAGTCCTAATAAAGAATCTTAATAGTGTTTGGTCAGATTTGGAGTTACAGGCTCTCCAATGGTGCTCTAGCCATCTCTTCTGGTGCTTCATCTCTTCAGTGAACCAGGGAGCCCTTTGGGATCTGCACCTAGTGAGAGGTCACAAAGGCACAACCTGATCCAAGGCTCTAGTTGCTGCCCGATTCCAGGAAGCCACCAGATTCTCAGATGAACTGTGGGCTAGGAAATCAGGAAACATTCCCAGCTCCCTCTGGAACCGCAGTGGGTCCATTAGTCACCTGGGGTGGAACCACCTAATCAGTTCAACCTTCCTGCAGCTGGTAGTAGCTGACCAGAACTCTAACCTCAGCAGACAGTGATCTGACCATGGGAAGGTTTGGATCTCTAAATCCCCCAAATATAGATCACATTTCCACTGTTCAGAGATGTATACCAAATGGAGTGTGTGACCTCCTCTATGAGTTGGAGAATGAACTACTTGGGTCAGGTCCATGGTTGCCATGGAGGTCATGATTCTGGGCTGCATCCAAAGCCTCACCAAGTGATGGCAGGTTAAAGTCCCCCAGCACAATTTGTCTGGGGAACTCCACAACCAACCCTGCTACAGCATCGAGCAGCGCAGGCAGGGCTGTCACCACGCAGCTGGGAGGCAGGTACGTGAGCAACAAACCCAACTGAACCCCTGAGTCTAACCTCAAGAAGAGAGACTCACACCCGCTAATCTCCAGAGCAGTGCCTCTGCGAGGATGCAAGTCCTGGAGAACAATCATGGCCACCTCCCTGCCCCTGGCCTGGGGTCTTTGCTGGTATAAAACTTGAAACCTAGTTGGGCACATTTCTGAGAGTGGGACGCCCCCTTCTTGGCCCAACTAGGTTTCGGTTATACATGCCAGGTCAGCCCTCTCCTGCAGGATCAGATCTCGAATAAGAGGGTTTTTGTTGGATACTGACCTGGCATTTAATAACAACAGCCTGAGCCCAGGCCCTGAGTTCCCAAGCTATTAGGCATCCAAAGTGAGCTGATGCAACTAGAGGGGCCAGCAGATGCAATAGCTTTGATACAGTGAGTGCAAGTTCTCTGAAAGTGGTGAACCCCTCTGTTCCTGCCATATCTGCCCCTCCCAGATACCACCATTATCTGGCCCTCAATAGACTCCAAGGGTCCCGCCCTCCCCAACTTGTCCACTCCTGCCCTCCACTGACTGATAGACCCAACCTGGCCTCCCGGAAGGACAAGCCCAGGTCCCGACCTACTTCTGCTTCTGTATTCAGTGGGAGGGATCGAGGCCTTCCTCCTGGGGCCAATCCTACCCTCTCCACCCCAGAATCCCATTAAAAATTCCTTTAAAAATCCTTTGAAGATGATATTGCATGCCATTTCTCAGGGTCCCAAACCCCATATTTTCTGGAGAGGGGAGGTTACAAGTCCTGCTCGATATCTGCATTAAGGATTATTGTGAAAATGTTAAAATCACATTCTTACAATTTAAAATGGAAGTTTTATAAAATGATGTACCATTGATGTATGACACTAGAGAAATTATCTAAGAAGAATAACTTCAAATCACTGTTGAAAATATGAAATACATAGAGATATGGTGATGCAGATAATTTTAAAAATTAATCAGATGCAACTGGACTTTTGTTATAGAAAAAAAGGTTGCTTGGTATGCATCAAGCATGCAATGTGGAAAATAGGTTAGGATTTATGGACAGAATTAGAAAGGTCTTTTGGATTATTGGCTTTATATATGGCAACTGCAGCAAGGTTATTATAAGCACAAAGATGGGAGAATACAGAAATACCTATCATGGAGGAATGGATTGTGAAGATGGCAGATCTTGCAGAAATGGCTAAACTGACTTCTTTGATGAAGAAGGGAACAACACATACTTTTAAAACAGAGTGGAAACCCTTATGGACTTTTTTCTGAAAATGGATAAACATAAATTGATTATTTCAGGGTTAATGAGTTAAAAATGTTTATGGGTAGAAGGGAACTAAAATATATAATTTGGGAGGGAGGATAATTTCTGTGTTTGAACTGTTGGAAAGAAGATAAGAAGTCACTTCTTTAAATATTTATTTTAGTTTCTCTTTTTGTTATCTTTCACTTTTTCTTTTGTTTTTTCATATTTCTTTATTTTTTCTACTTATACTTTGGAAATGGAAAGTTATGTAAAGCTTTCTTTTAATAGAAATTATATCTTAAGAAAATTATACTGAGGGCGCGTAGCCTTAAATCTCAGCAAATTCCTTTTGGGGGAAAGGGAAAACAGAAAGAACAGTGATTTCTAAAAAATATTCTGATTTGCCTGTTAGGAACATTTGTTTCCAACCTATGTGCTAGTGATACCACTGATCCTTGCTTATGACCAGAATTGATTAACTCCAAATTGAAAAGAAAAAACGTGTGGAGTTGCCCCCTCACATGCCTTTTTTTCTTCAAATTATTTTTAATAAAATGACTGGTCCCCAAAGCATATTGAATTAAGGTTGGGTTTTAGCCATTCTTCCCATTCTTTCAGAGGAAAGGATTAAACTTTTCTTTCTCTGCTGTGTTTAAAAGCAAACATTACAGCTTGAATTTCCTGCAGCCAATTTTTCCAAATACTTTGCTGAAAATAATCCTGTAAAATAAGTTTGGATAGATCATTTCATTCTCAAACAAGCCTGTTTTTAAATTAGGTAATTTACTCAAATTCAGTCCTTAGAATTGAGAATAATACTTAAAATAATTCTCTTGTTTTGGTAGTTCCCCCTTGCTGCTTAGAATCTTGTGGAAGTAGCTTCATCGAATGATAGCATAAGAAGAAGATTATGCTTTGCCACCCACCTCCAGCTGGAGAGAAAAGAAAAAAAATCAATCAAGTGGACAGCTTAAAATGGTTAAGTTTTTAGCTGGGAAACACAAAAGAGAGAATACTATTTTCCTTCAAATGTTGAATATGGGTACTTGGCTTTGAGGTAATGGATACTGAAAAACATAGCTTGGAGAAATTCTAGGGTTCTACTCAAAGTATAGCTCAGTCTTTGAAAGAAATTGCTAAGATTTCAATTCAGTAAAAGTAGCCACTTAAAATGATCCAGTTTGGTATAATGGTTAAGGCAACAGGCTAGAAACCAGGAGAGTATGAATTCTAATTCTGCTTTAGGCATGAAACCCACTAGGTGACCTTGGGCCAGTCACTTTCTCTTACCCTAGGAAGAAACAGGTACTGGCAAACTACTTTTGAAAAACTTTGAGAAGAAAACTTCAGTAAATTGTCCAGAGGAATTCTGGGTGGTTAAAGTTCATGGGTCTTAAACTTGCCAAAATTGGAAACTTATTTCTTTAAGATATTTCAGTGTTTGGTATCTCCACTCATAACTAATTTTCTGAATAAAAAAGAATGGAGGAAAAAATTATACTGATGGAGGAAACAATGAAAATACAAGATCTTTATGGGTGGAGGCCACAGGAACCTTCAGTCCTTAAAGCCATTTGGAGTTTCTCTGACAGCTCCAGTTCCGGAAGATGAAAAATAAGAGTCGTGGAAAAGCACATGCAGCAGAAACTCTGTGTTAGATATCATATCTTCTTCTATTTTTGCCAAATGAAAAAAAATTCTAGAAAAAAATAATATTTTCTGATTTTTCCATTATGATTTTGAACAATTATTTTTCATTGCAATTTTAATGTCTATTTTGTTCTAACCTCATCTTGTTTTTATGTATTTATATTTTTCTTCTTGTAAACATCACAGATCACACATCACAACAGTCCATCTTGCTGGGTACTGAGATCTGCAGTTTCCCCACACACACTTTGGAAGATTTGCTTGATCAGCTATTTCAGCAAGAGCAGATCATTCAACTACAAATTACCCATCCTGAACAGCATCCCTGGCAGGAAGTAAGATAAAGCTTCTTTTCTCCAGACCAGTGATAATGGTGAATATATGTGTAGGAATCAATGTCTGCATGCACTATTCTTAATTTCCAACAAGGAAAAAGTTGACGACTTTAAAGTTGAAAAGATTGACCACTTCCACATGTAAATAAATAATTTCTGTTAAAAAACAGCTGATATCTTTGATATACTAGTGATTTGTGCAAAACATATCTTCTTATTGCCTTAGGGTGGGGGGTTCAGCAACCGGCAGCTCTGGAGCCGCTTGAGGCTCTTTGTGACCTCTGCTGTGGCTCCTTGTCCTCTCACTGGCTGGCCCACCCCTTGCCTTCCCCCTTCCCTCCCTCACCTGGCCTGAGAAGGTAAGGGTGACAGCGGAGGATGGAGAAGCGGCCAGGTCTGATTCTCCAGTACCATGACTTTAAAAAGCTCAGGGCAGCAGGAAAAGGCATCTGTCCTTACTGAACTTTGCATGCCCACCCCGGGGCTCAGCCTTAGAGAAAGCCAGAGTGCCCTCACCAAAGACGCTCACCCATCGCCAGTTCCCCCCCCTCTCTCTATGTCTCTCTTTCTCTCTGTGTGTGTGCTTCTCTCTCCCTCTCCCTCTCTCTCTCTCTCTCTCTCTCTGTCTCTCTGTTTATCTCTCTCTCATCTGAATGTGCTTTCCCTCTCTCTGTCTCTGCATCTCTTTCTCTCCCAGAAAGCTGAGGCTGGGGTAAGCCAGAGAGCTCTCCTCAGGGCAGTTCACTATTCCTTTTCTTTCTTCTCTGTGGAAATCCGTGCTTGCTAAGGAACAAGCAGAAACCAAAGCAGAGGCTTTCCTCCTCCTTCTCCTCTTCCCCCATTCCTTCCCCTCTCATGACCAGGACTGTGGGGCAGCTGGGAGAGTGTGCACACACAGGGAGACCTTCCTCAAGCAAGTGACTGCCCACCCTGAATGCGCCTTTGCCAAGCTCAGCTGTTTCAATGGCACACAGCGGTGAGGTTGGTGAGGGAGGCCACAATGACCTGGAGGGTGGCGGCAACTTCTGGCTGGGCAGTGAGTGGCTGAGCTTGATCCATGGCAGCCAGTGCTGGTGGCATGGCTGCTGATCGAGGTCAAGCTGTTATGGTGAGGTCAGTTGGGACTCGGTGCGGCATTGGCGTTCTGGCAAGAGGCTCTGCCATTGTCAGCTGGTTTATTCAAGGGTCCTGGGCGAAGGGATTATTGAATCCCAGAGTCCAATGCATTGGGGCCTGGTTTGTCATGGATATGCCCCCTTTGTTTTGTTTAATGGTGGCTGCCATTTTGTTTTGTTCAGTGATGGCCACCATTTTGTCAATGATAGTTATGGTGGGGAAACCAGCTGCTGCCAAATTTAAAAGGCTATCACTGGCTAAGGAGGTGGTCATCACAGGGCTCGGTGAGGCGGTGAGGGGGAAAGGTAGCATAGCCATAGCCATTGATGGAAGGGAAAAGTTGATTAAGCTATGCTCTTCTACTATCATCCACATTGCATGGGTCCTTGGCTTTACAACTGAGTTTTCTGTCTGCCTTGTTGTCTGGGTGGCAAGAAGTACAACATTGGGACTTGCTCTGGGAGTGGGCTGCTTCCTCAGAAGGGCTCTTGGAGCTGCTTGACTGTGGCTTCGCCCAGAAGTCATGACATTGGGGGCTGCCGCGGTCATTGCCAGGGTTTCTCCTGGAGCAGTGGTGGTCCAGGGCAACCGCTGGGCAACCTTCAGGCTGGATGGTTGCCTAGCCTGCTGTTCTCTGGTAGCCCTGCATATAGAGTATTTCAGTGTGCAGGTATTCTGTAGTGTCTTCATTTTCCTGCTTTCCTATACTCACTAAGAAATCTTTTCTAAAAAGTCTTTCTGTATTCAGGATCAAGCCTAAATGATCTGGCTGCTACCACTTGTTGGAGTTAAATGGATTTTCGGCTTGATCCTCGAATGAAATGTAGAAAGACTCTTGACTCAGTTGTAAAATACAAAATATATTTATTTACAATTAAAACAATAAAGTAAAATAACAATTCCTGTCAATAGTCCTAAATTATTTACATACTGTATATGTATATACAAGAGGGTAAAAGATCTCTGGTCTATATTATCCAGTTATCTCAGTAACCTATCTCTCTGTATCTGCCTATCAACACCTCGGTGTTTGACAGCAAGGTTCTCTTTCTCCTAATTCCTCTCCATTTCCCCTTTATTTCTCCACAATTTCTCCACAGAAGAAAAGGGAGCGTGGGTAGCTACTTTTATACATTTTAGCAGCTCCACCCCTGCTGGTGAGGTGATAGTGACATGCAGTGATGGGATTCAAATAATCCCACCACTGGTTCTGTGGGCGTGGCCTTGTGGGGGAGGAACATGTGACTGAGTGGGGATGGCCACCTTGCTGTGAGTGACATCATCGAGCTGGCCATGCACACTCAGTTAATGTGGTTTTTAAAAAAACTTCCCAAAGCTGTGAAGTTTGCCCCCTGGCTTTGGCCTTTCTTTCGCCTGTACTGCAAAGGATTTGGGAGAAGTCTTTGCAGTCCGGGTGCCTCCGAAACCGCGTGGCTTTGGGCTTTCTTCCGCCTGGACTGCAAACGTTTGGGGAAAGCCTTTGCAGTCCAGGTGCTTCCCAAACCGCGTGACTTTGGGCTTTCTTTTGCCCGGACTGCAAAGGATTCCCCCGAAACCTTTATTTCTTTATTTTCTTTCTTTATTTTACTTAGATTTATACCCTGCCTCATTTCCCCGGTCAAGCAGTCCTTTGCAGTCCAGGCACCTCCCAAACCATGTGGCTTTGGGCTTTCTTCCGCCTGGACTGCAAAGGTTTCAGGGGAAGCCTTTGCAATCTGGGCGCCTCCCAAGCCGTGTGGCTTTGGGCTTTCTTTTGCCTCCCACAGCCTTGCAAAGCCCCTGGGACTGCCTGCAGCCCCAAAGAACCCCCCCACCAGCCTTGCAAAGCCCCAGAGGCCATGCGCAGGCCCAGTCACCACCACCCCACCATCCCCACCTCAGAGCTTACCTGGCTGAGCCAGGAGTCACTTTTGGCCTCTTTCAGCAAGAAGACTGCAGCCACTGCCTGTATTTTGGCACGAGAAGCTTGCACGCTTTGCACCCAAAAAAAGGTTCAGCTGGATTCACTGCAAGTTTTCTCAGACACTTTGAATGTTAAAGGACATTGACTATAAAATGTTGACAATTCTGATTTTGAGGTAATACTGAAGGACAACAATGTATTTAATGGCTCACATGAGTTTCTTCATACAGAAAACAGATTTATTGAACAATGAATAAGCAGATTATTTGTGCTATCTTGATAGATTTTACTAGCAGATGATAGCACATTTGAAGACTTTTTCTTCTAGGCCAGTGATAAAAAGAACATTCCAGTTAAAAACTTTCCCCATAAAGTTTGGTGGTGGCATTAGTAAGTACTAAGTAGATCCATGAGTCAGAAAGACAAGCCATGATATGAATATAGGCATCTTGTTTTTGTGTTGACTGTAGATGCAACAACAACAAAACTTCTTGCTTTTTCTCTTGCTTTTTTCCTCAGTTATGATAGTATCTCCCCATTCTATAATCTAATCCAAATATTGGAAAGTTAAAACCTGACTGGACTCAGTGCTTATTGCTTGGCAACCACAAGCACTTAGTAAAAGATGTCTCTCTCTCTCTCTCTGCTTCCCTCCCTCTGACCTACATCCTTTCCTCCCACACTCCTTTTTACTGATATCTGTGGCTATGGCCTCCAACTGCTTCTGTCCTAACAATCAAAGGATTAGATTATAAATGCTCATCTAATGCCTAAATGCTTTCTACGTTGCTTCAGATTAGTAAACCAAGTTTTATGTTTTATATTTCTCATCTAAAATTCAAACTCAGAGCCTTCTTTCAAAGACTTGACTAATTAGCTAATGTCTTGTATTTTAATGAAGCAAATCTTTTATTAACCAGGGCTTCTGGAATCCTGCCAAACTGCTGGAGGGAAAGTTTCCAGCTGGAAGAATCATCATCTGTAAATTGTGTTCTTATATAATGGTTGTCTGCATAACAAAAAAAAACACAAATTCTCAAGTCCAAAATAAAGAAACTCTTCGTAAGAAGAAATGGGTAGAGGAAATACTCATAAAATAGCTTTAAAGAAATAACCTGTAAATAGTTTGTCAAACCTAAGAATGATATCCTATTCCTTCACATCAATTAAGGGGTTAATTAATCCAGCCGTCACATCAATAAGGGATTAATTAACATTCCTGCCTCCATCCAGTATTGTTAGAATTAATTATGTTACTAGTGTTAAAGATATCAAGAGACCCTTTGTAATCCTTCTAAATCTTACAAAGATCCTTCCCTCGATCCACTTAGAAACCTGTGCCTCCCCCCAAAATTGAAATGATTGTGCTATAAAAGTAGCCACAAACTGTTCTGAAATCTTTAAGCAATGACAGGTTTTAATTTTACTATGAGTACTATATTTATGTATTTAGACAAAAGGGTCCAAAGAGCATATTCTGAGATCATCTATATTTTGTCACGTTTGTTCCCTTCAGTTTGTTCAATACTAATATTTAGCACTGTTATGACCTGTTCATGAAATATGGGTGGAATATACAACTCCTGCCCAATTCTTTTTTATTATTATTATAAAGATTTTTTTATTTTTTATTACATAAAATAAACAATAGTCTCATTTCCAAGCTTTGCTCTGCAGGAGATTACAAATTTTAAGTATAAGTATATGATGATCATAACATTCCAATATCTTCTTCATTTCAATAACATTTCTTTAGTTCTGAATATACCTTTTACTATTCTGTCCCTAACACCTATATTCTTACATTTCTATATCTTAGACAACATTAACAATATTTTCTATAATCTATTCTTTACATCTATATTTCTATGTAATAATCTAAGCAATTATATTTCTACATTTCTATCACCTCCTATCTACAAAATATACTTTGTTAATCTCATTATTCTTTCTATATGTCTAATCTTCCCCTTCAATCCTCTTTTCTAACCAACTATAGAATGTATCCCATACCTTATAATATTCTGTATCTTCTTTTTCTCTGATCATCAATGTCAGTCTATTCATTTCTGCACATTCTAGTATTTTACTTATCACATTTTCCTCACTGGGTACTTTTAATCCTTTCCAATTTTGTGCAAATACAATCCTAGCTGCCGTCAGTACCTGGATCATTAAATATGTGTCTTCCTTACTATATATTTTTGGTATTATTCCCAATAAAAATATTTCTGGCTTCAGTTCTATATATTGTAACGTCAATTTTTCTAGCCACTCTCGTATGTTTAGCCAGTATTTTCTTGTGTGGTCACATGTCCACCACATGTGATAATATGATCCAGGTTCTTGATGGCATTTCCAACATTTCATAGATTTATCTTTAAACATTTTCGCTAGCCTAGCTGGATCCAAATGCCATCTATAAAACATTTTATACAAATTCTCTTTATATGCTACTGAAATTGTTAAAGAATAGTTTTTTTTCCACAAGTCCTCCCATTTCTCTAATTCTATATTGTAGCCAAAATTCCTTGCCCATGTTATCATTGTTTCTTTCACTTGCTCTTCTGCTAGCTTAAATCTCAACAAATAATCATATAGGTTCGTTATCAATTTTCCCTCTTTTTCCATCAATATCTCATCTAATTCTGTATTCTGTAATTGAAAACCATTCTGTTTTTTATCTTCTTTATATCTCGATTGTATTTGCCAGTAAGAATACCATGTAATGTCCAGTCCTTGTTCAATTAAGTCTTTTCTCTCTTTTAGCTCTCCATTCTTCTTCAAAATGTCCTTATATCGGAAGATTTTCTCCAAGTCTGTTAAGTTTGGATATGTAATCGATTCAATTGTTGATATCCATCCAGGAATTTCTGCGTAGTGTTCTTTAATTCTCTCCCAAATAGTGATCGCCTTATCATGTGTCTTTTAAAGTAAATATGAGTCTTGCTTCCCCCGTACCATAGGAATGTATGCCATCCCATCAATAAATCATGTCCCTCCAATGTCAATAGTCTTCCTTTTTTTAATTGCAACCATTCTTTCACCCATACTAACCCTGCGCTCTGGTAATATAGCTCCCAATCAGGTAGACCAAAACCTCCCCTTTCTCTCACATCTTGTAGTAATTTCAACTTAATTCTTGGTTTCTTTCCTTGCCAAATAAATTTTAGTATTATTTTGTTTAGCTCCTCAAAATATTTCTTGTCTATTTGTATGGGGATTGTTTGAAATAAGTATAGAAATTTTGGTAAAATATTCATTTTTATTGTCGCTATTCTCCCTATAAGAGATAGTTGTAAATGCTTCCAATTCTCTAAATCTCTTTTAACTTGTTTAATTAATTTATCGTAATTGTCAGCCTTTATTGTAATACCTTTAGCTGTTATTTGTATCTCCAAATATTTAATTCTTTTTGCAATCTGAATACCCAGTTCCTGTTCTAACTCTATTTTCTTTCTCCCTACAATGTTTTTCACAATCATCTTTGTTTTGTCTTTATTAATTTTCAATCCCGCCACTTCTCCAAACTCCCCTATTTTTTCCAACAGTATTTTACCTGATCTCAATGGTTCTTCTAATATGAAAACTAGGTCATCAGCAAATGCTTGTACCTTATATTCCTCTTTTTTGATTTTCAAGCCTCTAATCTCTACATCTCGTTGTATTTCTCTATTTAGGACTTCTAAAGATAATATAGACAATAACGGAGATAATGTCTTGTTCCTTTTTGTATCCTAATTTTCTCTGACATTTCACCATTAATTATCACCTTGGCAGTTTGTTCTTGATATATCCTTCCAATCATTTTTATAAATTTCTCTCCAAAGTCCATTCTCTTTAATTGGCTTATCATGAAGTCCCAGCTCACGTTGTCAAAGGCTTTCTGAGTGTCTACAAACATCATCATCATTTCCTTCTCTGGGTGTACCTCAAAATATTCTAATGCATTCAAAACTATTCTTATGTTATCTTTAATTTGTCTCTTTGGTAAAAATCCATTCTGATTTTCATGTATGAATTTAATCAAATATTTTTTCAATCTTTCCACAATTATTGAGGCATATATTTTATAATCCACATTTAAAAGGGAGATAGGTCTATAGTTTTTAATTTGCTGTGAGTCTGTTCCTTCTTTTGGGATAAGCGTAATATATGCCTCCGTCCATGTCTCAGGAATTTTAGCTTCCTCAACTAGCCTGTTCAAAATTTGAAGTAGAGGGGTTGCTATCACCTCTTGCAGGGCTTTGTAGAATTCTGCTGGAATCCCATCCGGTCCTGGCGCTTTTCCATTTTTTTATTTTTGGATTGCGTGTGTCATTTCCGTCCTTTTAATTTTTTGTTCCAATGCTTTTCTTACCAACTCTGGTATTTTAGGTAAATCTGCGTTGTCCAAATATGTCATTATTTTCTCTCTAGGTAGATCTGTCTGTTGATAGAAGCTCTGTCATTGTTGAAGGCATTGAAGAATCTGGCAAGAAAATATTTCTATAATGATTACCCCAAAGGGTAATCATTTGTTTAGTAATACATTTTTGTATCTTTCTCCCCAAGCCATTTCATAGGCCACTATCCATTTAAAATGATCTCAGATATTACACATACTGAATTCCTCCCAGATATATCTGTTGAAAGTCCTTTCAGAATTGTTCATAAATTTCAGCTGATGTTGGTTTTCTCCTAATTTAGAGGAATTTTGCTGTAAAGACTTCCAAGTTACATACAAGTAGAAAATTTACTGTACAAAGTATATATAAATACCAGAGACAATAAAGTATTAACTAAAGTATTAACAGTTCCGTGGGGGGGTGCGGGGGGTTCAGATGCTGCTTGCACCCATGGATGGGGCTTTGCTTATTTGCGTGGTCCTGTTTCTGGTATGCCACAGCCCGGTACCAGTCCATGGACCAGGGGTTGGGGACCCCTGCTCCACAGAGTAGGATAAACTTGTAATAAATGTTATATCTTTGCCCATTTATAACCAGAAAATCCTGTTCTATGATAAATCTGAGGCAAAGGAGAGGTGGTTAAATTCAGGTTGCTGACTCTGCCATTTCTACCTTATTTTGAAAAACATTTTTTTCCAAGTAGCTGAAAGAGTTTTGGGTAACATCCTTGCATACATGATCTCCAGCCATGCTTTAATCAGATCCTGCCTGAGACAGGAATGTGTATACCTGTCAGGCAAATACCTGCCTATCTTGTGAACATTAGGTAGCATCATCCTACTTCCAAAACAAGATCACATTTTAGCCCACTTGCAGTCATACACCTTACTTTTATTATACGTATTTATTGCTTTGCTATTTGAAACTGTAGCTATATCCCTGTAGTCAGTAGTGTAGTACCAAATATATTGAGTCCAAGAATGTATTTGATGAATTGAATCATAACCTGAGAACAATCCTTTCCATTTTTAGCCTTAATCCAGCTCTGATTCCTAGTAAAGGTTGCACCAGTAGAAAGAAAAGTTTCCCATTAAATAAAGACCCGATGCAGTGATCTTTTGTCTACCTGTGCACATAAGCTGAGGGTAGGGGGGAAATCCTTTTAGAAACAATAATGTACAAAGCTTTTAAGTGTGATATGCAATTAGTGAAAGATATCTTCATGTGGAATAATAGTGGCTTAGAACAACTACTTTTTAGCCCTTTCTTAATATGTTTTGGCTCTCAGTACTGTCAAGCTGAGAAGGATTTTCTTCCTATCTTTCCTGCCTTCTCTCTGTAACAGATTGTTGCCAGACCTGCTGCTTCAGAAAATGTTCTTATGTTAATGGGAATGGCTTTGAGGTTTTCCCTACATGAATTGGGAGGCGAGGGGAGAAGAAAAATCCCAGCAGCCCATAGTCTGTGTATTTTCACTTAGCTACTTATGGAGGGAAATGATTAGTGCTCTCCAGATACTGAAGCTAATGATCTAATATTTCTCTTTCTCACACACATGGACAACTGAATTCAGGCTCTCTTCTGGGAAGCAGTAGTTTAGTTTACTATCTGTCTATCTGCTTAGTTTGCTATCTTAATTATTAAGATCATATTTTTCAAAAGAGTATGACAGGCCAGCTCCCAAATGCTATGTACACGAGCACACTTAATATCTGACTTAAATGGAAATGCCACATGTTTCTTCCCTTTGGATATAAAGTTCAGTTTTTCAGGAATGCATTAAGAGTAATTACTACAGTCCAGGAGGATTCAATTTCTAATTCCTCTCATGAATCTGCTTTGCAAAACTAAGTCAAAAAAGGTGTTTCATTGCCTGAGGTTTTCAGTGCATACAAGCCTGTTCTGATATTCTTTACACAGGCAATAAAATATAAGGGTTATTACTGTGACAGAAAAACAGCGGTGGCTGTTGCCTGCATTGACATTTTTTTCCCTCCAAACAAGTTGTCATAGTATTCAGTACTGAAAAATTCATTTAAAAATTATTTGATGAAACATTAAGCTACCCCTTTGACTGTAAAGACTTAGAATAGATTGTGATTTGACAGTAGTCTTGACAAATTGGAAACAAAATGATCTTATTTGCTTAAATTAAGTTGCTAAAGAAGAAAGTGTGCTGTATTTTTTTTAAAAAAATAGGTTGAACCCAATGCAGTTGAGATACTGAAAATTTTTAGGCTCAGGATATGTTCAGACATTGTGGATTTTTGAAATGTTAAACATCAGAAAAGCCAACTTCACTAAACTCTTCTTCCTACCTTCTCAAGACTATTATTATCAAACTCCCTGTGAGAAATATCCCTGAAGAGAAAGAAAGCAAAAGCGAGCAAAAAGGCAGGCAGTAGCCCCATGAAAGCTTGACCAGTTGGATCCTTCCCTCAACAAGGTCATTGTTGTTACTATTTACCTTGTGGGAAGCATCCTAGAAATGCCTTTGCTTTTGAATAATATTTATTGTGTTTTTATTTTAAGTTGTTTATATTGACCATAAGCTGCTTTGGGACAATTTCTATCCTAAAAGATAGATTTTAAGTGCTTGTAATAAATAAATAATAATTATACTAATTCATATGTTTTGACACCTGACACTAATTAGTAGATCTCAGGCTGCTGTTATTAAAAGAAGAAAAAAGATCCAATTAGCTTGAAATCTGCCGAGTTTTAACAGAAATAAAGCATACCCTTAAACACATGCAACAGAATGAACATCCATAGGGACAAAAGCACATACATAATAATTTTTCTCTTTTCCTTTCAATAACTAAACTTCAAGCACAGACTAGAAAACACCAGTAGTTCATATCGGTTGAAAAACAAATGTGTGATCTTGCTGAAAGAATTTTTCTTTCTATAAGAAGAGGAACAGCAGGAAGAGGAGGAGGACTCATCAGCCAGTACAAAGTTATCTGTTAACAGCTAAATCCTATGCATCACTGCACCATTTGTCAATGGGTTAAAAAGGCACATTTAACCCATAAAGACAGTTGAGGGAAGCTGAGGAGGACTTGGGAGGTCCAGAGCAGATTATGTACGAATCATGGATGGCCAGAGAGAGCTTGGAGGGCTGGCAGAGTGTACACAGACAGGCAGTGGGGTATTGTGGACAAAAACAACTTGCAGCCTTCCTTGCTGACTTCCCATTGACTTTGTAGAAAGCCATCAGGGAAAGTAAGAAATGGTGTTCCCATGACTGTGGCCCCTTGCAACACTGTAACCATATTACTATTTCTGATCTTAAGTTCAAAAATATTCACAGGATTTCTTTTTTCATTGTTTTAAAGTAAAATTTGGTAGGGCTGTGCACATAGAACTGGGATATTTTTTAAATTAGCTACAAAAACCTTGCAAACAATGTCGCTGTTTTAATGATAGCTCATTGCAAATACCTCTTCCAAATGCTTTTTACAGCTCCAATATACAATCATATGTTACTGTTTTTATCATTTTTTTCTTATTTCTTGTGCAATTACTATCTGATGAAAGATTCCACATTTGAAGCAAAATTCTGTTTTTGTACAGAGAATCATGGTGTGGATTAGTTTGTACATGCTGCATTACTGAGAAGTTGCCTGCAGAGTTTCTAGTTTTCTAGTCTCCAATTTTAGTTGATAACATTTAATTGATGAACTTGACACCGAATCCACAGTAGGAACCCATTAACTATAGCAGTCAGAGAATTGATGAAATTGGATAACAGTTGGCAGCTGAACAGAATGAAAAATACTGTACAAGCTTATAATTTACGTGTAATTCAGCAGAAAAGTGATCAATAGAGAAAATAAAGAGGATATATTTTTCGGGTATACAAGCCAAAGAAATCTCTTGAACTTCTCCTTCAAGTGCTTCTGTGAGTCTTACCTGGCTAAACAAATCCATTTAGAGCACTAGTGTCAAACTGGCAGCCCGTGGGCCAGGTGCGTCACGCACAGGCCATGCCCACCCCAGCTCCGTGAAGGGGGAAAAAACAGCAAAACATCACATGATGGTGAAGTGACACCACGAGTTTGACACCCATGATTTAGAGGTATGCATTTCTGTTTAATACTAAATTAAACAGGTGAATCTAATATCTCTGCATTTTAGGACTACCATGTTAATTCCTTGTATTTTTTATTAGCAATAACATTTAGACTTATATACAGGTACCCCTCCAAAGCACTTTACAGCACTCTCTGGGTGGTTTGAAATGTAAACATTATTTGCATATTGCTCCCAAAATGGGTCCCAACCCATTTTACCAACCTTGGAAGGATGGAGGGCTGAGTCAACCAATCAAACTCTAGGCTGCTGACAGACTTTGGCTACAATACTGCACTTTAAACACTGCATAACTAGGGTTCCTTATTAATCTCTTTACTCATTCTGCTATCCAGCATTCTATCTCACAGAATTTTTGTTTTTTACAGAGAAAGAACATATTACATTGCTACAGTTAAGTTGCAAACTGCATTTAACACTGTTTCTTTAGTGAAAAATAATTTTCAAAAAGCAAATAGATTTTGCCCAATCAAATTAATAGTTTGGTCTAGAAAATGCAATTTCAATGTGTTAAGTTCTTTCTTGATCTGTGGTAAAATTAGGGTAAATATATGTAGCACTGAAGGTATGATTTCCAAATAAAACTTCATTATGTTTCATTTGGAAGAGCATATAATGGTGTTTTATATCACATGGCCAACTACTTGTGTTGAAGCATGTAGGATTTGATTATCATTCAAATATCTTCATTAAAATAAATTAATTATATTCACTTAAATATATGCTTTGTGACATAGGACACCATACCTCTCTGTGAGTCTGTCATAAAAGCAGCCAAATGTTTTTTACTCTGATAGCTTAAGTTTCCCTAAGAAGATTTATCCACAGGAGAGAGAAACAAGGACAGTTAAGCTGGGAAAGAAAAAATCCAGGAGAAACTCTGAGGAAACGAAGAAGAGCTTGGCTGATGGTAAGATGAAGCTTAACAGCCTTGGCTACTGAATATTTACGGTCCAGTTGATAAATAATGTTGGTTGTTGAGCTTCAGGGGAACTGGACATTATTATACCACTGTATAATATTGTTTATTAGAGGGAGCTGAAGACACTCATAGTGTTCTAGGACATCTTTGATTCCCAGAGTGAGTTGCAAGATTGAATACGTCCCAAGATGAAGTGGGTTGAGGGATTTCTACCCTTTCTAAATGGCTATCTATAAAAGGAAAATAGAGGAAAGATAGGTTCTGCTAGCCAAAGTATAGAACTCAGCCTGAAAAGGTGAGAATCCAATTGGTATCTTTGGCCTTTGACTTATCTTTAAGTAGAACATAGGCCAGTTAGAAGGTTAGTGAGTCCAACATTATGATATGCAAACCCATACAATATTAGAAGATGTATACTACAATATTTGATAGCTTCAGACAGAGATGATTTGATTTTTGCTTTGCCCACCATAGGTTTATAGTGGTAAAACATAGACTATTTAATTCAAAAGTCCCTTGTGCTAGGAGAAAAACGTTTCAGCTTATACAACATATCTCAGATTTTAGTTCATCCCCTTTTCCCCTGTGTATGTGTGCACATATGCAAATAACACGCATAAACCATTTCAGACTTCAAACTTCAACCCTCAGTAAGATATGTTCATGGATATGCAGTGGGATAGAAAGCCTTGTTCCATGAATAGAATTACTGTAATACAGATTGGGCCTAGGTCATTAAAGTCAGATTCTGATAGAGGTTGTTTGTTTCTTCTATCAAGTTACTTTCATTTCACCACAATATAGTTTGTTGTTCCACATAGTCTATTTCAGATTCAGTCTATTTCAGATTCATACTGTTTGCTGTTATACTATTGATGGTGATGTTTTCATAACATATATTCTCTATAAATGTAACATGATGTTAGTATTAAAACTTTTTTTCCCAGAGGGCAGTAAAAAAAATTTCACAGCTAGCGATATTGAATGAAAGTGCTCTAGTGAAATCCTCTTAACTTAGCTTTGAAGTATTAATGTGCCCTATTCCTTATGAAGATGGATTGCAATAATTTTTGCTGCAGTTGATATAAATGTCTGAGTTTATCAGTAGAATAATCCTTTATATTAAAGGATAGGCAATTAGGTGTTAATTCATGTGTCAGTGATGAACATAATCAAGATCTAATAGCAGTTGGTATCACATCTTGTACTCGGCACTTTTATGATGTAAATTACCCCTTTCCTTACCTAAATGATTCCTTTGTGATGGAATAGAGCATATAATATTTTATATGTTGCAACATAAATCTTCATAAAACATTTTAAAAGGCAGATTCATCAATTAAAATTATAGAAGGGCCACTGATGAAGATCTTCAAACACTTAAGGCTGCCTTTTCAGCAAGATGTAAGGAATGAATTATGGCTAAATATCCTGCAAATCCTATTTTTTTAGATTATTTATGCCATAAACAAAAGATAGTCTGATGTGAAATGTGATAAAACAGAATATAATTAAAGAGAATGAAATATTCCTGTTCCACTGATTTCTTATATGCTGCTTGGAACTTAGTTCTTTTAGACTTTGTTCTTTTTTGTTGTTTTATTTTTCTAATAAAGCCATTCAAGAGTCGGGCTGATTTTTGGTTGTGTGTAGTTTCCATTCTTTACAAATTCTCTGCTTTCCCCTGAGTCTGCAGCTAGTCTCCCTATTGACAGAAAGATGATATGCTAACCAATTTACCTGATGTTATCATGTCTGGATTCAGGAGTCTGGGCTAGTTGGACGGAACATAACATATTAATAATTAATCATTTTTTATTGTAGTAAGAGGAATTGGAGCACAAAGGTTGGTCAGACCTGAGAGTGCAGGTTGAGTACCAGTGGTGGTCCATGTTGCTGCTGAGAAGTGTGTGAAATGGTTCAACATGGAAATAGTTGATTTGAATTTTTCAAGCTGAAGACAAACTTTATTTATTTTATTTATTATTTATTTATTAGACTTATATCCCGCCTCTCTTCCCCGATCAGGGGAACTCGAGGGGGCATACAACCAGATAAAAACGTATCTATACAATGTAAAATCAAATTACTCATACATATCATCCAGATACACAGAGGGAAGAACAGATCTCGATTTTGTGCTTTCAATTCCATACTTTCTGACAAAGCCAGATCTTAACGGCTTTGCAGAATGTGAGCAGATTAGGGATGGTTCTAATCTCCGCAGGGAGCGTATTCGAAAGGGACAGTGCCGCCACAGAGAAGGCCCTAGCCCACCAGCCGACATTGTCTGGCCGATGGCATCCGGAGCAAGCCCTCCCTGTGGGATCTAACCGGGTGCTGGGAGGCATAGGGTAGCAGCAGGCGGTCTTGAAGGTATCCAACTCCTAAGCCATGAAGGGCTTTAAAAGTTATTACCAGCACCTTGAATTGCACCTGGAAGGCCACCAGTAGCCAATGCAGCTCGCGGAGGATAGGTGTTATATGGGTACACCTAGGTGCCCCCATAATCACTCGCGCAGCTGCATTTTGCACTAGTTGAAGTCTCCGAG
>JANHGC010001580.1:142143-163491 GCA_027560395.1 Boaedon fuliginosus
GGCGCTGGGAGGCATACGGTAGCAGAAGGCGGTCTCGAAGGTACCCCGCTCCTAAGCCATGTAGGGCTTTATAGGTTATCACCAGCACCTTGAATTGCACCCGGAAGACCACTGGTAACCAATGCAGCTCACGGAGGATTGGTGTTATATGGGTGCACCGGGGTACACCCTTGATCACTCACGCGGCCGCATTCTGCACCAGTTGAAGTCTCCGAGTGCTCTTCATGGGCAGCCCCATGAACTGCATATTCAGTTCCTAGTTAGGGAAAGTTGGATTGAATTTTATCATAGTCCTTCCCTGGTACACACAGCTTTCCTTCATTTAAAGACAAATTAATCCTGTTTTGGATGAAACTTTGTACAAACCTTGTACAAACCTTGTCTTTGCATATGCTCTTAGTGTACATAAATAAAATAAAATATATTCATCAAGAATCATAAGATAGAACGTTTAATGATAGTCATAGGTTACTAATAAGCAATCAAATTCCACTAGGAAACAAATAAAACAATATAAATTGTAAAGATACCAGCAACACAGTTATAAGTGGGAAGAGATAGGTACTAGGAAGGATGAGAAGAGTAATAGTAATACAGTCTTAGTAAATAATTGGACAGTGTTGTGGGAATTAGTTGTTTAGCAAAGTGATGGCATTCGGGGAAAAACTGTCCTTGTATCTAGTTGTTCTGGTGCGTAGTTCCCTATGGCGTCCTTCTGAGGGTAGAAGTTGAAACAATTTGTGACCAGGATGTGAGGGGTCAAATAGGAGGGTCAGTTTTGTATAGTTTTTAATTCATATTGTCAAACTCTTATGTTATTTATAAATTTTTTAATTCATATTGTAAAACTCTTCTATACTTTTTCATTCATATTGTAAAACTCTTGTAACAAAACTAGTTTTGTGTATCTCTTATTCTTATTTAAGTATTAAATGTATAAAATAAATTACCTTTTGGTATATCTTTTTTATACTTAAAATAGTAATTAGGGCAAAGAAATTATGTTGAGTTGGCCATGGCCACCCAGTCACATGGCCACCAAGCCACACCCACCCAGTCACATGGTCCTACTTACATGACCACCAAGCCACACCCATCTAGTCACATGACCACTAAGCCATGCCCACATAGTAGGTAGTAAAAAAATTTGAATCCCACCACTGGTATTGGAGCTTAGTTGTGGTGGGATGATTTGCGGCGGGTGTCAGAAAATTTCCCTTATTTTCAAATCCAAAACTTGACAGGTATGTTGCTGATCCACCACAGTCATTGGGTCTGCTTTTTTTGGAGCCATGTTCAGTTCACTGGAAATAGCTCCAAAAGGGAACATAAAAATATGTTTGTAATGTATAAACCCACATACTGAATACCAACATTATTAACCTGCATTCTAACTTTTTCTGAGAACTAGTATAAACAAGTATAGTAAAGGTCCTACAAATATTTCTGTGGCATAGAGGATTTAGAAATGAGCAATTTTCTGCAACAGAAGCTTTAATAATTTATATATTTAACAGTACTGAGGTGTTTCCATAGCAGCAACATTTTCATTAATACTGAATATGAAAATAATGTGCCATAAAAATTGCTTACTGATAGCCAAATATGAATATTTATGCTATCTTTTTAAACGGATAAGCAACAGGAAACTTGAACACATGCAGAAAATAACCACCATTTTAGATTGATGTCCTATTAAGATAGGCAAGCCAGTATGCTAATCGGTTTAAGCTGACTGCAAGCTCAATTATATGCCAGCCTTATTACTGGAAAATTTGCAATATATCTTAGAACCATACTACGGAGAGGGACAGTGATGTCGATTGTTTATAAAGCCAAGATCAATGTATCATTTAAAAACTCAGTTATACACCTCAGGATTTCAACCATGTGAGAGAATCTTTGGTTATTGACTCTGCCAAAATCCATAGTAGGATAAAAAAAAATTTCAGGCCCATCTGTGATAATAAAATACTATACAACATATTATTACAGATGCTCTGGAACTTTACATTAAGCATACTGGGTACAAAGAAAAAAGAGGGCAAGGAGGACAAAGTTGGAACTGATAGCCAAGCCATAGGATTATAATTAGACTGTGGAGGAGGCTGCAGATAGATCAATTAGAGTTTTTAGTTGCTAGGCTAGAGACACAAACAGCCTTCTATTATTTTAAAGATAGTTTATTCAGAACTGAACCTAATTTCCTTTTAAAAGTTAAATATAGAGTTAGTTTCTTTGAATTGAAACTATATTGCTTTATTTATAGCTGAAATTACTTTGACTAATAGCAATAACAATGGCACTTAGATTTATATACCACTTCACAGTGCTTTTACAGTCCTCTCTAAGCAGTTTTACAGAGTCAGCATATTGCCCCCAACAATCTGGGTCCTCATTTTACAAACCTGGGAAGGATGCAAGGCTTAGTCAATCTTGAGCCTGGTGAGATTCAAACTACCAAATTGCAGGCATCCAGCAGGCAGCAGAAGTAGCCTTTAGTATTACATTCTAACCACTATGCCACTACAGATAATGTTTTATTACAGTGGTTCTCCATTTTTTCTTCACCAAAGACTCCCTTTAAATACCTTTTGTGGCCACGGACCGTGGCCATAGACCCCAAGATTTAACCCCAGATTTAAATCATAATAAGTCTTCAAACCTTCATGCCACCCCCATGATGACATTGTGCCCCCCAGGGGTCTGAGGACCACAGTTTGAGAATCACTGCTTTACAGATTTTAAAAAAGATAAAACAGAATAAGGTAAAGTAGTTTTATGTAGGGCCTGGAAGAAATGTCATCATCATCCATTCAGTCATGTCCAACCCTCACTACTCTCCATGCCCATCTGTCTTATACTACCTCTTTCAGATCTGCCATGGTCATCCCAGTATCATTCTTGATAGTGTCTAGCCAAGAGGTACCAGGGCGGCCCCTTCTCTTTTTTCCTCTGACCATTTCCAGCATGAGTAACTTTTCAAATGAGTCAGCTCTCATGACATGGTCAAAATATGATAGTCTTTGTTTTGGTGGAAATGTACCTTCAAAGAAAAAGCATCACAACTTTACATTAGGGGGAAAAGGAGTTTAAAATGTGTATCAGAACATTTTCTTTCCTGGAGTATAAAATCCAATGTTAAACTGCTAAATCCAGTCTTTTCTAAATCAAAAGCAAAAGTAGCAGTAATGCCATTGTAAAAATCCCCATTAGAATATATTAGAAAATAGATGTACAGAGCTGAAACTGGATGATTCTCATCTGTTTGCTTATTTGCTTATTTAAGCTAGTTAAAACTGAAATACTTCCTGCCCTTGGGACTCTAATGAAAGATTCATTGTTTTGTTGCTTGTTTTAGGAGTCTGGTCATTTTTAATAGGCTATGCTTGGCTATTTCTAAATAAATTACAAAGACACTGTAAATCAAGTTTATGGGAACTTTTCCATAATAGGAAACTGGAAGAATATTTGTTTGAGCTTTGTTGTGAGCTAATTAAGATTAGTAATAGTATGAAAGGCAGGGATTCCCACACTGAGAAGTGTACCTCTCTTGGGGATGTGTGAATAACCTTTTAGTTGTACATAAATCCACCTTTGCCAGAGTCATTGAATTGCTTTCTTTGTTCATTTGTGTTCATTTTGGTGATTGGACATTTTAGGGGAGGGTGCATACATTAAGATTACAAGAAAGGAAAGTGTGATGGCAAAAAGTTTAGAAAACCCTGATGTAAGGTGCATCAGATAAGCTTATTTCTCCTCCTCTCTATAATTCTTCTTCTTCTTTCTCTACAATCCTTTCTTTATAATTATGTCTGCTGCAGTAAATAAAAAGAATTGATTAGATTTCCAAGGTGATTGAACTGATAACATTTTGCACAACCAATTTAAGCTTATAGATTCAGTAGCTTCACACTGCAGAAGTTGAGAAAGCAAAGCAAGAAAAGCTTTGATTAATACAGTGAAAGTCCTCAATTAATTGAATTGCTAAGTCTGAGAATACAGTCCAAGGTTTTATTACAAAATATTGTGGAACATAACTAATAATCATAATCACTGTTGTCTGGCTAACAATCGAATCTCCCAAATAGCACAAAAAGCAGCAAGTCTCTGACAATATCATTGCCTAAATATTAGCAAACGAAAGGATCACAGCACATTAAAAGGATGTTAAATATAGTGATCAGTTATTTCATGGTAGTTATTTTGAGATGGCAATTAATTCTTAGGCTAATGATTATGACTCACCTACTTGTAATGAGCCTTGATTCATTCTCTTCTTTACTAAAATAATGAAAGAATGCCATCCATTTCTACTTTGAAAATTCATCATTTGAAGATAAGCATACAAGATAAATACAGAAGTTTTAAGTGAATTTTAGTGGACTGTTCAGCTACTAAAATACAGGCCTTTATTAGCAAGCATTGCTGAAAATGCTTAGTGGATTTACACTGGCGCTTACAAATCTTGAGAGTTTATTAAAATCCCTGAAATACTAATACGATCATCTGATGCACCATGCAGCCACTGAAATATAGTCAGCATTTAGTATAGTCCAATACTAGATGGTGCATACTAATTTCCAGTGATCAGTATAGATCAGTTTTCCCCTTGCTTTCATTTCATGTATAATCTAAACTGACTAGATACATTCAAAAACACATTAATTCCTGTCACATCTGAAAGTTCATCTGATATTTTTTTTATCTTGGACTCAATCTGTGTTGAGGTGGTTAAAAGGCAGATAAAGGCTGTTTGGGAAGAAGGATGGAGAGAAACACAAAGTTGGGAGACTGTCATCACCATTGTCAGAGGGAAGGAGCTCCAACCCCTTTCTCCAAAGCTATCCCACTTGCTTTTGTATTTTAAATCAAATATCAATAGAAGATAATATTTGTAGCTCAGGGTTGAACTGTGGAGTCCTTGGTGCTCTCTGAGCTTGGTGATTTTCTTGTAGACATTTCATTACCAGATTATGTAACATCATCAGAGCATCAAGGACCCCATATAAACCAAATATCATAAACATTCAGTACAGTAGTAATTTTCCTATCCCTTTTTTTCTCTATTAAATACCTATTTTATTCAGCCTAGCTAACTGGTTAGCTACCATCTCAGACAAAAAGAAACCAGATGAAGAGGCAATGAAAAAAGAATTTACAACTAAAACATTGGTATTATTTCTCACTCTCTGATTAGTTCTCAATTTATCTCACCTTCTCACTAACAGATGGGCAAAACTTTCCAAAGGGTTTGGGAGAGAGACTGATATATTTTATAAGATTCATTCCTTTCACAAACTCCTAGTGATATTTTAGCATAGTAAGACAGTTTATGAATAAGTTGCAAAACAATGCAGTCAAATTTAAAACATGTTATATGGTGTAAATAGGCAACTAAGGTAATTAGAAATGTGGCGATATTTTCCTGTGAAATGTGTTCCTGTATAAACAAAATTGGGTTCACATATGTATCATCTCACTCATTAATTAAACATAAGAGTCTTCAGGCACTTTTTCCTGCCACATTTGTAACCATCATGGCCAACAATTTTTATAGTTAGCTCAATAAACATTTTGGTCACTGAATTTACATATTGCTTTCAGCCAAGGATTGCCTAATCATCATTTACTGAATAAACCACAACTTTATTCATTATCCTCAGCCAATCATATTTGGCTAGATTTGAATATACTAGATGTAAATTAACAAGCAACATTGTAATTTTGCAAAATATATGGAAATCAAAGATGGGAAAACAAAAATCTGTATTTATCTCTATTTCTCTAATGCAATTTACCCTTTGATATTACTTCAACTGTGGCTCAGTAAAGATTGCTTGTTGTGCAAATTTGCATTTACCAAAATATTGAAATTAATAGCATTATGTTTTAAATAGCTTTAGGAAACACTAGTTACTACACTGATAGTTTGACAATATTACTCAGTGAAGATCAGTGGTAACGTTCAAAGATTTTTTCTACCGGTTTGGAGAGTTAGCTTCGTGCTCTCTTTGCGCATATGTGCACAGGGCTCAAACACTGCCCTCTGTATCAACGCTGGTGAACTGTGCAGGTACGCCTAACACACATGTGCATGTGTGTGCGCAGGGCTCAGAGACCTTCCTCTGCATTAATGCTGGTGAGCTGTGCTGTTTTTTTAGCTCAGCTGCGGTGCTGCAATCTGCTCTCCACATGAATCAGCTGAGCTAATAAACAACAGACTATAGGAGAGGTAAGAGCGGGGGCAGGTGGGCAGGCCCAGCCAGAGATGGTATTTGCCAATTCTCTAAACCAGTCCAATTTTCACTAGCAAGAACCAGTCTGAACCAGCTGAATATCACCTCTGGTAGAGATCTACCTAGTGTTCTTGAAAACAAAGTGCTGTTAATTGCATGCAATAACATTTTGCAATCTGGCTGCATTATAAGTGAGTTTGGAGTATTGGTAAAGAATGCAAATTACTGTCCTTTAAGGAAGAACTAGAGCAAGAAAACTACAGGTAGTCCTCAACTTACAACAGTTCGTTTAGTGATCATTCAGTTACAACACCACTGAAAAAGTAACTTATGACCGTTTTTCAAACTTATGGCCATTGCAGCATCTCTATGGTCATGTGATCAAAATTCAGACGCCTTGTAGCTGGTTCATATTTATGATGATTGGAGTGTCCCAGGATCATGTGATCACCTTCTGCGACCTTCTGACAACCAAAGGCAATGGGGAAGCCAGACTCATTTAACAACTCTTTTACTAACAACTGCAATGATTCACTTAACAACTATAACAAAAAGGTCATAAAATGGGGCAAAACTCACTCAACAAATGTCTCACTTAGCTACATAAATTTTAGGCTCAATTGTGGGTGTACATTGAGGACTATTTGTGAAAAAGTATTGAAATGGAAATGATTGCCACATGATTGTTAGTTTAGTCCCGTGATGACGAACCTATGGCACGCATGCCAGAAGTGGCATGCAGAGCCATCTCTCTGGGCACACAGAGCCATCACCTGTTTCTCTTCTGGCTTCTGGAGTGCGCATGCGCACGGGCCACCTGCACTTTCATTTTCATTTTTCTCGCAGAGCTGCCAGCAAGAACACGTGGTCTGGACCTCCCCTCCCTCCCGCTAGGCAAGTGGCAGGAGAGCAGTTGGTGCAGCCAGGAAGAGGGGTGTATTCCCCTCTTTGGGGATGGGTGGTCGGGCGGCAGGATGGCCACTGTCACCCCCCCCTTCACCCCAGGTGGGCTGGGGAGGGGCCCTTCATCCTGGGCCCCCCGAAAGGCTGCCAAGAGGAACTGGCACATGTGCACAGGACAGCTGGTCTTGTGCACCTGTGTGGAAACCTGAAGCTGTGCACATGCGCACACCAAAAATCACGTGTTCTTTCAGTTTCCGGCACGCAAGTGTGCAAGCAGGCTCACTTGCTCCTGGTTTTGCACTCGGTGCCAAAAAGGTTCGCCCTCACTGGTTTTGTCTGTCTAGTAGGAAAGGGAAGGATTCTGCATATTGATGCAGAATCAATATGCAGTGTGTAGTTTCCCTCCCTCATTGGAAATATGGACCAGAAAAACATGGCATGAACCAAAACCAAAACACACAAAAAATACAGAGGGTGCAACCATAACACAGAACAAATTCTGCCCGTAAATAAAGAATTGCAGTGGAGACATTGTGAGCTCATAGAGCAGGGTATAATATATGCCATCTGTTGTGTAGGTGGGTAAGTGGATAGGGAGCCTCTCCAACTAAAACCCTTTTTAGCTCTGGGAATTACTGGTTAACTTGGAGCTTGCAATTTTATGCACAGCTTGCGTAGCTTCACAGAATTGTTGCTTTTGTTGAAAAAGTAATCAGAAGCTTATAATATTCTTCATATTAATTGTGTGTGAACAAAGAGTTTGTAGAAAGAAGAACAAACATTAATTAGTTTTGGAAAACAAGCCAGCATGCTATAAAGGATGGTGCAGAAGCTCTATATGTTGGCATATTTATACAGTGATTCCATTTTCTTTGCCAAAGGAAAATGATTAATTTGTTTTGTCATTTCTTATTTGTGGTCCTTCTTAGCTTTGTAACACAGTTCAAGAGTCCCTTGAATTCTTGATAAAGCCAAAGGCAGTTATTTCATTTAATAATTTAATAATTTTAATGCTCAAACTAGTTTCAGCAAATCAGATTTTATTTCTTTATATGCAAGCTTCAAAAATGGATAGAATTAAAATAGATATGAAGAAAGAATAGCTAACAGTATTTCTTGGCATGACTATTCAGAGGATTTCCTACTGAATTCAGTGGGGCTTTCTCATAAATAAATGCATATAGAGTATTAGCCTTATTATTTTAGTCCATTGGAAGATACTTTGTTGAAACCTATTCTGCTCTTAGAACCTCAGATCAGCCTAAATAGCTAAACGTTATTTCAGTCAACTGAAACCTAAGTCATAATTGTATCCAGTAAATTATGCATCTAACATCATGCATTGAATACTCAATACAATAGTTATAATGTGTGGCTATCAAATTATATTCATAGGGAAAAGTACATTCTATCATACAGTAATAAATTTGCAAAGAACTGTTCTAGTCTTGAAACATCTGAAAAACTGCAATAGTTTACCTGTGTTGATTCAGTGTAATATAATTTTGTTACACAAAAGAATGCTGTCATGGCTAAGCATGTATGAATATATGTTTCATGGGTTTGTTTACTTCCCATTACCTGCCATGGTTAGTTCCCAGTCTGACATAGGAAATTGATGCAAATAGCGAACTGCAAGTTTTCTCCATTATGAATAAAAAGAACTGGTTGTCCAATGGAAGAAATTAAAAAAAAAAACAATTTCCCCTATAGTACATGGGAATATAGTGGTTCTAAATGAGAAATAGTGCGGTTTCATCATGCCATTTTGTGGTACTGAAATGCAGACTGTTCTAATAGCCTTGAGAATAAAACTGAAATCTGAATTGAACATGATGGAAACAAGAGAAATAATTTACCATAGAACGAACAAAAATAATGGGTACATTCCATGCACTGTTTTTAAAGTGATACCAGATAACTAAAGATATGGTGTTTTAAGAGAAAACATTAATATGCTGTCAAAAGTGGAATTGCTAGGAATATTCACAGCCCAATTTTCAAGATGGGTCCATTAGTTGGGTTTTGGCAAGTACCACTGGAAAAATAAACAACATGTTTATGTAAGTTTTGTTGGTAAACATTAGAGCATATTGTTTGGGTTGGCCCTGGCCCTGGAAGTGTTTTGTCACACCATGCAAGAGCAGATAGAAAGCACTGTGGGGATTAAATATACCCTTATATCAATCTCTATAGAACAACACAATCACTGATTAAAATTAGTAGTAGGAAAAATAAGATCATCATAATTACAATTAAACAAAAACAAATGTTTCAACGTTCAAGAAATGCAGTGACTTGGAAAAATATTAAAGAAATGTACTAAAAATAAAATGATAGCAGTTCAGAGAAAATTAGGAATGGTAAATTATATCTCAGAATTAATCTCCAACCTGACTGTCTATGCCACTAATCTGAGGGCATTACTGTGCAGACAGAGTCTGGCACTGGACTGTAGAACATGACAAGAAATTAAATTACTGTACATTAAAAATATTCAGTAAAGCAACCAATTTATAGTATTTTATTCCATCTAAAAGAAACAAACCATCTTCAGATGCAGCCACTAACAGCTTGTATTCTGTTTTATTTCAGGAACATGACCTATTTTGGGTGCCAGGTGCATATACATCATGTGCATTAACCCTCACAGAACAAATGTTTGCAGAGTTAGAAAAGGAAATGTTAGTATCATTGCTGAAAACTGTGAAGGGGGGATACTTCACAGAAGGAATGCTGGATAATAAGGAGCACTTTAATCCTGAACTTTGCATAAGGACCATAAAGCTAAACAATTCCAAGAACTATTCCATGAAGGGGAAAATCACTTGCTGGATTACTGCTTTAAATCTGTGAACAATTGTTATTTGTTGATATAAATGTGTGTACAATCAGAATTACAGAATGCAAGATCTGAAAAAAATTGTAGAAAGTCATTCTACATATAAGCATATACTGTATAGTTGGGAGAAATGCATCTTTTTATCATTTTATAGGTATATTGTAGATCATCTTCACTAGATAAATAGAAATGCTATTCATAGTTTTAATGTACCTTCCATTGAAATTTTATTCTTATCAGTACAGCTTGCTTGTTTGCTATGTAATGAATGTAATCTTTATCAAAGATGTACATTTCTTGCTAGATTTCAAGGTTTGGAATTTCAGAATTTAATAAAAAACAATATGGATGATAAAGAAAAAAGTGAAAGCCATCTTTCCTTTTTTAAAAAATAATCTGATTATCAAACTTCTTGGTGAATGACGTGGTGGCCTAGTGGTGAAGACGCTAGCCTCCCGCTCAGAAGGTTGAGAGTTCAATCCTAGATAACATATGTTTGCCTCCTAGGGTACAAAGAAAAAAATATGCTGCAGGGCATCCAGCCATTAAACCCCCAACTCCATCCAGTTGCCCTGACTCTACCTCCAAAATAGGGACTACAGGGACATTAAAAGGGACTATTAGGGATTTTTTAAAATCGAACTTCTTGGCAGAGGAACTATTATATTAGTGGAATGTGTCTTAAATATATCATATTCCAGTATTTTCAGCAACATATATTTATTTATTTATTGTTTACATTTCTATGCCGCCCAATTCCCGAAGGACTCTGGGAGGCTTACAACAGATAGCAGATAGCAATACAACAGATAGCAGATAGCAATACAACAGATAGCAGATAGTAATACAACAGATAGCAATAGCACAGTTTTACAATTTTACAGTTTTACAGTTTTACAGTTTTACAGTTACAGTTTACAGTTTACAACAGATCGCAATAGCACATTTTTATAGAATCAGCATATTGTCCCCAACATTTGTGGGTTCTCATTTTACCTTACCTCAGGAGGATGGAAGACTGAGTCAACCTTGAGCCTGGTGAGATTTGAACTTGCCTTAATTTCAGGCAGCTGCAGCTAAGTTCAGGACTAAGTACTGTGCTTTATTCACTGTGCCAACAACTAAACAGTTAACTGGCTTTAAACCTACATAGAGCGCTCCTTTTTAAATGTGTATGTATTACTTCAGTTGTGAATCCCAGAGTTACCTTCCATCCCTCTCCCTACACACTTTGCCATTCTGTCCCAAGATGTGTGAGAATCAAAATTGGTTTAGGGCTGAAAATATTGGATAGAGTTGAGTTAATCAAGCAGGTCATTCTTAAAAAGGGCATCACATGCTGAGATGAAGCCATGCAAGGTTGCAAGATCATATGTATTCCACTGAGATACCAATGGCAGAATTATAGTAGAATGCAGCATGCCAATTTTTTATTTCTGACTCCTGTGCTCTTGTCATCTTTTGGAAATGGTGTTCTTGGCATCTGGCTGCATCCCATGAAGGGAGTCCAGAAGGTCAATGGAGATGTGGTGGAAAGACCAAGAATTGAATAAAGTGGAGAAGGCAATAAGCTGTCAAGAGCTGAGCTAGTATAAATAGTGTTCTCAAACAAAAGGGAAAGATAGTAAAGCCAGTGTTTTATTGCTAAATTTTTGATTTAGGTTCGTATTTTTATATGTAGGCTAAAACAGGCTAAAATCCTTTCAGTGGGGAATTAGAACTTAGAAGTCCATTGCCAAGCAAATAAGGGTGCTGTCAACATTCCTTTCAAGAAATATCACTCTCCATGTTAAACATGAATCTCAATTATTGCACACGCATACTGTAAAATGAGATAGGGCTTCAATCATTATTTGATGGCTGCCATTTTGAAGCTGGCTGTTTCAAGCATGCCCCTGATAGGAACTAGACACTAAATCCCCCTTTAAATCATTATAGTTTATTCTTTCAGATTTCTGCATCATTAACTCTTTCATACCTATAGAAATCTGGATTGATGGGATTCATCTACATGTATAGTTTGCAAACTTCTAAAATGGCCTCCTTTTCTTGGCACTTGGACTTGTGATAAAGCAAAGAAATATTGGGGCCAGATTTTTTTCTTAGAATCATAAGGCTGAAAGAGACCTTGGAAGTTATCTAGTCTGTCTTTGAAAACCTCCAGCAATGGAGCACCCACAACTCTAGAAAACAAGCTGTTCCGCTGACTAATTGTTCACATTGACAGGAAATTTCTCCTTAGTTCTAGGTTGGATCTAGCTTCTACTCATTGCTTATTGTCCTCAGGTGTGTTGGAGATTAAGTCAACATCTTCTGACAGCCCCTCAAGTATTGAAAGACAGCTACCAATCCTTCTCTTTGATAGGCTAGACATACTTAGTTCCCTTAACTGTTCATCATATGAATATGGAAATTCACAATCATCCAGGTCATGGTTGTCCCATGAGTGCTGGACATTCTGGTTTTTCTTTGAAGATGTTTCATTTCTCACACAAGAAGCCTCTTCAGCTTCAGAATGAGAAGTAAAACGTACTTGAAGAAAACCCAGAAAGTCCAGTTGCCTCTTGAAAAAACACCTTTTGGATTTTCATCATATGGTTTAGCCTCCAGACCTTCAATCTTATTATCTTTGTTGCTTTTCTCTGCACACTTTCTAGGGTTTCAGCAGAAAATGGCTTGCATCTATTAGAAATGTAAAGCAAAAGTTGAGGTTGCAATTATATTTATATTACACACCAAAAACATTTGGAAGTCAATTTCCTTTTTATTTTTATTTTGCACTCTTTCTGATCTTTATTGCCATTTGTACAATAAACCCTAATAAAATCTTTTTTCAAAATTGCTAATAAACTGAGCAATTGTATGATATATTTTAATAAGTGTTCATATGTTTCTTTCTAGGTCACTAAAACCCCAGTGAGTACAATTTTAACCCCATCTGCAATTTCCTAACACACATACACTCTGTCAGTCTCCCCAGAATTGTCATAGGAATTGCTGAGAAGGGCAAGGACTGGAAACTAAATCCTATTCCCCTTCTCAGTTGGTATTTTGGTTGAAATCCCTTCTCCCCCTCTCACATGGAAATTAGCTACTCTCCTCAGTATGAGACACAATTTTTTTAAAATTTGAATTGCTTGAATGATAGGAATGATGCCATGAGAGTAAATCTTGACTGGAGGTCATTTATGGCCAATTCCATATTAAAAGAAGGCTGCTCAGTTGTTCTTAAGTCATCAGATGTCTAGTGCAGTTGAGGTCAGCTCCATGTTACTATCTTGTTTTTCAAGAATATGTGATTAAAATATATATCTCTAAATGGTTTTATGTGTCTTCTGCTGGGGGTCTGTGTGTAACCATTTGAGTATATTTTAATATGCAGAATGGTATTTTCAATTTGGAAAAAAAGTAATATAATAGAAACTTTTCATTTTCCCATAAACTATAGCTAAAGTTTGAGATTTTAAAAGATTCTTTTTCCTTTATCTAGCAATCATGAAAGCAATCTGATAGTTGATCCCATCTGCTATAAAGAAGTTTGACAAGAATGATACCAATTATGATTAATCATGTCAAAAAGCTAACTGGAGGGAGGAAAGAACTCAAATATGGGAAGTGATTAGATTTTATAACAAGACTATAACCATGACTGCAATATGGCAATTTGGGGAGAGGCTGGAGATAAAGAGATTATGTGCTCAGTGTTTAGTTGTGATAGCTATAATTCCCTGCAATGGAGAGCTCTGAGACCAATTAATAGCCTCTGGCCCAGCCAAAGTTCCTACAGTAAATGCAGAGAAAGACTGAATGTTGATGGCATACATTGTTTGACTACACAGGATTTCTCTGATTCTCCCGAGTTCTACCGGAATAAAAGTCATTGTAGAAGGTGCAGGTGTAATTATGAATATTATACATATTAATTTATAAAATTATTTTTTATTTTAGGACACAATTCCATAATTTATTCTATTATTTGCATTGTGTATTATCTTGCTACATGATACATTAAGTATTATTATTAAGCAAAAGTTCCAAGAAGCAGTTAGAAGCATCATTAGTCTACCAATTGTAGAGTCATTATGTTTCATCAGCTACTCCAGGTTCAAAATCACTAAATTGTCACAGACAAGACATTTAAGGTCACAAACAGAATACCCAGTAAGCAGACTAGTTGTTCCTAACAAGGTAACTTGAAGTAATGTCCTGATCTTTCAATTCTTCAGAGTGAGAGCTGGCTGTGACAGATAATTAATACACTTGGTCAAACTCTAAGATGGGAATTTGTCCATAGCTATATTATGAAATAAACAAATAAGCATGGTAGTGTTGGAAGTTAAACCCACCCCACCCCCTAGAGAAGTGAAATATTTTGGGATACGCTAGTAGAAACAGGCAGAAACTCAGCCCCCAGCTTTGTTAAGGGGCCATCTACCTCCTTCAGGATGGTCCATATTCAATGGTCCATTAAAGGCCTGAGCCAGTCTATTCTGCATAACAAAGATATACCTTCTTCAAGCAGAACCAAACTTGGCATAAACAACCTACAATGCTACATATGACATCTGATGGCAACCAATCAGGATACAAGCAGAACCAAACTCAACCAAACTTGGCATAAACAACCTACAATGCTACATATGACCTCTGATGGCAACCAATCAGGATACATTTCTTGCCATAGGTACAGGAGGCAGGTTTAAAGCCCAACAGAGGACATAAAACCTTTGTTAGTTTTTTAAAATTTGTTTAAATTTGATCCCAATTTAAATGTTTCCTACTTTTAAATTATTTATTGGATTTAATTGAAATTTAATATGGTTTTAAATTTTGTATTATATTGTTGTTGTTTTTACTGCTGTGAGCCACCCTGAGTCCTCAGGGAGAAGGGCGGCATATAAATCCAATTAAACAAACGAACAAACAAATAAATAAATAAATAAATAAATAAATAAATAAATAAATAAATAAAAACTGCTAAGAAGGTGGGAAAACTGAGAAAGAGGGCCATTGTGGACTGCAACAGCTGTGGCATTTTTCTCTGTTAATTGTTTTAATCCTCACCAATGCTAAGGTGCATATTCATGCCCTGTATGTATTGTCTGTAGAAATCATGTAATAAGCAGAGATTCGACATTTATTTCTCTGGGATTTTTTTTTTGGATTCCAATCAGAGCGTTGGACTCAAGTTAATATGGCCCTTTCCGACTAAGAATCTATCTTTTCAACTGTCATTTCCAGTCATGTTTCAGTCAGGATTTAATTTCATTTCACTATACTCATCTCTCATTTCTTCATTTTCTTTTTTTTTTTTTAATTCTGCTGATTTTGTGTATTAGATAACAATGTTGTAAATGTGTGAGTAGGACCAAACTGTATATTTGTGTATAGAATCTAGTAATGCTAGGCACATTATATGTAATTACTACTATATCCATTAAAAGGAGTGCAGTGGCTCACGAGTGTAGGACACTGGGCTGACGATTGGCAGGATTGCATTTGAGGTCCAGTTGCTGCTACAGGCTGGTGTGAACTCCCACAAATAAATAGAGGGGTGCCACTTTCATGGACAACTTAACGGGGACATGAAAGGAGCCCCCAACTCTGTTTCCCCCCAGAAATGGTGATGTCACTGTTCAGTCCTTTTAACTCAGAAATGCTTTGGTGCTCCTGACATGAATATAATACTATATCCATTACAACATTCCTCTTATTCTTGAAAAAGGAGACCTCTGACTGTAATTTCAGTCTTTTCCAGTAATAGTGAAATCATCTTTTGTACAACATGGTAAATCAACTTCTTCCATTTTTTTTCTTAGTAGAATATCTTGCAGGTTTTCAAATTAAAATATCTTAATTTTATTTTTCTTCTAGTGCCAACAATATGCCAAAGCAGGTAGAAGTACGAATGCATGAAAGCCATATGAGTCCAGTGGAACATCAACGGAAGAACCTCTGTGTCCGACTCTGGCTTCCACTCAGAAAAAATCTGCTCCTTTCACTTACTGTATTTGGTAAGTCAACCTGAGAAAGAATATATTGACCAAATTAATTAATGTATTAATATCGCATTTTCTGATATTCTAAGATGTCCCCCTATCTACTCCTTCTATTTTCTCCCTTTTTCTTCACTAGGCTTAGAACTCTACCCAAAATACTTGTGACGCTTCTCTCATGTTGAACTCCATCTTTCCCGTGATTCCTTTGTCATACCCTTAATTTTCTTGCATACGGTTACTAAGCCTCAGAACATATATTTTAGGCTCAGTAAGCTTCCCTATTTTACTTCTGCTTCCCTTTCTCTCTTTGTCAGCCATTCAAAGTAGACCAGACTAGGAAACTAAAGATGCTGACCAATACTGCTCTTATTATAAAATCATTGTAATAGAATTTTGCAAATCTAAATGTGCTGAAATTCCATCAGACAAAAACCTATAAATACATATGATGTTAGCCGAGTATGTTGCTGGTTCCCAAGTTACACGAGGAAGTGGCGATTCATGTCCCTTGTGTTTCCTGCCAGAAGGCTGATAGTTTCTAGCTTTCTCTTTTGCTGTGCAATCTCAGAGACTAGACTAAGCGATACAGTGATCTACTTTTCTCAGTTGCCTTCTGGGTATAGCAGCTTCTAAATATGGAATAGTTTTGACATTTTAGTGTTGTTCCTTGGCTTCCTGCCCAGACTTAACTAAAAAAAAATACAGTACTGTGAGAGGAAGAGCCAAATCTTTAGCCTTCACAAAGTCTTTCTTTATTCACTTCAGCCTGAATGGATAGCTGTGCTGTTGGTTGAAAAAGCTATGCAAATACTTTTAATGTCTCCCTGCTATTAAAGATTTTGACACTGAGTTTATTTTTACTGGGCATTTGGCTCTGATTGACTGTTGCAAGATGATTGAGAGCCTTTCCTAGGTTGATCTCGAGCAAGTAAGCTGAGTTACAATAAAACATGGAAATCATTCAATAGTTTAATTGCAGCAATTGCTGTATTGCCAAAGGAAGAAAAATTACAGGTGCATTTTTTTCTTAAGTGTGTTTTCAGAATGTGGTTTTCACCCTTTTTAAATATGA
The DNA here is from genome assembly GCA_027560395.1 of Boaedon fuliginosus. Taxonomy (NCBI): domain Eukaryota; kingdom Metazoa; phylum Chordata; class Lepidosauria; order Squamata; family Lamprophiidae; genus Boaedon; species Boaedon fuliginosus. The sequence goes on from JANHGC010001580.1 coordinate 159,199, forward strand.
CTAATTGTGACAGCCAGATGACAGCGGTTTATAGGTCACATTATTTTTTTCCCCATTTTCACAAAGAGACAGTTAATACAGATTGGCAGTTAGCTATTAATGGGAAATAGTGTTTTTGTATGTGTCCCGTGTTTCCAAACATACATGTTTGTCAGCCTTTTGAGTTCAGCCTGATTAAGAAACTGGCATAGTAAAGATTCCACGAATGTGTTTTACTAGTACTGTTGCCCTGCCATCTTTTAAAGAAAACAGGATGATGGCAGGGTTGTTCTTTCTCACACTTTCTATTTTCCCAGCTCTTCCTCATTCTCAAGGCCAGAGCTCAATTTCCCTAGAGTGCTTCATTCATATACTGTATATCTGGTCCATACACTTTTAAGCAACTTTTCCAATATCTTACCATGTCTGAAGAGAGGGGCGGGGAGAGAGATACACAATGCATTAAATCAAACATAGTAAATAGGATTTGTCAGCCTCATTATCTTGTTGCAAAAATTATTTGCCTAATATTTCTTACTTTAAATTCAAAACAGACATTAAATTTTGTTATGAGAGAGTTTTCCTCTTTTAAGTACTAGGAAATTTTAGGGTTTTATTAAATTTTAGTGCTCATACAGGATCAGATTTCTTTAAGGGACAGAAGGCTTGAGACCTTGTGATTTAAGATTTATTTTTAGATGATAGATAGATAGATAGATAGATAGATAGATAGATAGATAGATAGATAGATAGATAGATAGATAGATAGATAGATAGAATATCAAGATAGACAGATACAATTAGCCATGTCAGGCCAAGTTTTTGTTCCAGGCAAAACTTGGCTAAATCTTTTTTTGGAACAAAAGTAAAAGGAAGGAAAGATTTATGGTTTGGCGGCTTGCTGGCACGTCAGCTTCGCTGGGAGGCAGAAATGAGATCTTGGCTGAGTGAACACTGTCTAAGATGATGGAGGAAGAAAAATAAATAATAAGGAAAAAATAAATGAACTGGCAATGGAAGAGATCTTGTCTGCTGGCTGGAGACAGTCAAAACAAAACAAAAAGATAGAAACAACGGTTTCCCCCCATTTCTGGCTGCAGGTATGCACAGATTCCTAATTCCCGATTGCCGCTGCCTCCATCCCCCCCTTCATACTAGGAAGTGGATCCTTCACCCAATCCAGAACTAACGGACAAATTTTATCTGCATTTGCTTTTTTTAATGCTTTTTTTTTTAAAATTATCCTGGCTGTTCAAAATGGATAATAAATTCTGCTCAACACTGCAAATTAGATTTTAGGTAATTTATGGCAACTGCACAGGGATCGTCTAAATTTTTTTAAAAAGGAGCAGAAATGAGAGAACATGTCTTGCATTTAATCTATGGCTTTCACCTCCACATTGCAAACTGGGCTAAGAGAGTATTGTACCATAAACACCCTTTCGTTGCATTATCCCAGTGCAATTTGGAAACTTGTGCCGCGAGATAATAGCTTACTGTTACTAACCGTTCACTTCCCCTTGACCGGGGAAGAGAGGCGGGGTATAAATCTCATAAAATAAATAAATAAAATAAACAGTTTCATGCACACACTGACCAGCCACTCACACAACCCAATTCCAAATAGGCCGCGGCCCAATAGCAGGGTGCACCCTTGCCTTAGCGCATAAAATCATGCCTCTTGTATGACAATGAAGGCTGCAAAGAATGTTTACTTTTCAGCCTCTGTTGCAAGTAGTTATCCAATGGCATAGCAGGCAGAAGAGATCAGGATCACATGTGAGGTTCCAATTAATCTGGTTTATTACTAATCATGCCTATGCAGGAATCTATTCATCTAATGGTTATCACTTTCTTGGCACTAGATAAGGGCTAACAGAATTCAAGAGGGGTTGGAGTGTGTTTGTGGCTGTGTTTGTGGCTATGTAGAGACTCTAGGCTAGAGGTGGCTAAACTTGGCAACTTTAAGACTTGTGGACTTCAATTCCCAGAAACTTTGCTGGCTGAGGAATTCTGGGAGTTGAAGTCCACAAGTCTTAAAGTCGCCAAATTTGGACACCTGTGCTCTAGGCTGCAGAAGTCTTACTATATGTATGACTCATTGGCAATTGCCTGGCAGCAGGTCTTTTTTGTGGTGCTTCCATACTCCCCTCACCCAATAAATTCAGGAAGCTCCTGTTATAATTGGTTTCAGGTACCAGCTGAAAACTCACTTCCTGGTCTTCCTGATTGGAATGTTGGGGAAAAAAATGTCCTTTCCAGAATCTGTTTTACTGCATTTTGTTTTGCGTTGTTTTAGTGTTTTGTTGCATAATGTATTTTACTGCTATTTTACTGTGAATTTCTTTCAAGATGCTTCAGCAGGAATTAAAAAAAATACTGGAAGTTATTAAGAAATTTATACGGATCAGCAATATTATCTTTAAAAAAGAAAATAGACCACCACAATTGAAAACCTCACCTATGCAATTTCACCTCTAGCCCCCACTATCTCATCTCTATTAGTAATTGGACTAGACTTTCTGAATAAATCTTAGTTAACTAGCCAGCTTGTATGGGATATCTTCCAATCTATGTGCTAACCTGAACTGCTCTTTCTACTTAAGTTTGGGTAACTTATGTTCTAGGTCAGGCTGCATAAATGGTTGACTTTTAATCACGTCCGGAAGGAAGCGGAATCCTTTTGTTTTACTCAAAGGAAAATTGAGAACACACGTAAAATTTTCTTATCTTCCTTTTCTTTCCCCAGAGGAAAGCAAAGCACTGACATAGGCACTAAATTTCGTTCCTTAAATAGCCTGCCCAAAGAGCGCCTCTTTTGCCCAACATGAATTGGTTATATGCTCAGAAAAAGTTGATCTTGCTTATAAAGGAAATGTATAAGGCAATTTGTTTCATTTCAGAAGACAGCAGCAGTGCAATCTCATGCATATCTACTCTGAAGTAACTCCCACTATAATCAGTATGACCAAGAACCTATGTATTCTTTTGGGGTCTCCCTCTCCCTCTCTGTATCTGTATGATGCAAATCAATAGCTTGCAAATGGATCAATTCGAGACAATGCAACCAGGTTCAGATTCAGAAAGCACCACTTAATTATTTGGCGATTTCTGCTATTTATATTCACCCAGGCAGGCAGGCTCTTACACAAAGTATTGGAAATATGAGATAAGGTGTCACCATGCTCAACATTAACGCTACCACTCTTAACACCAAATGTTAAGGGACCTATAGTTTCCAGCTATGGCTCAATTACTACCTGCCATTAATGGGGGATGAGATAAGTTACAGGCCACAGTGTATGTGTGTGTGTGTGTGTGTATCTGTGGAAATCATAGATTTTCATGCGTGCTAGATATATACTTTAGTTGTTTAGGTTTGTAGTGCAAATACATTTCTTAAAGTGCCAAGTCATGTTGGTGATAGCCAGTGATATAAAAAGTCTAACAAATAAGCAGGCAAATGTCACTTGATAATTTCCAGGATTTTTCTTTGATTTTACATGCCCACCAATCTCTTGTTTGTCTGTTTATAGATTGAAAGGAAAATATTGTGCCATGTTTAAGACTCATTGAAGTCCATGAAACTTGTTCCCAAGCAAAGAGCTCGAATTTCAAGTCTCTTTTTCTGACAGACCAATCGTGAGACTTGCTAGAGATTTTTTAAAAATCAAATCAGCTGCCTTCTTAATTTATTTTCAACACAGCCACGAAGTAAACAGCAATCTGTTTTACAGCAGAGGAAAAATAAAACAATTCTTAATCCCCTTTTCCCAATCAAAACTACATTTCCTTCCCCTCATCATCACAAGTTGGTTTCTGGCAACCCATCTGTTTTTCCTGAAGATTATTTTTGTGTACTTGCTGCACATTATTTTTGTGTGCTTGCTGTACTTGCTGCACACAGTATCATGCCTTTTCTTCAGGGCTTCAAGACAATGCAGATTTATACATCTTGATATTACCTTTACAAGAATTATATGAGGTAGTTTAGGCTGAAAGATGTTGACTGGCTTTTAGTCACCCAGTAAAACTCATGGGTGAGGATTTAAAGTTGGGTTTCCCAACCAGTCCAATATGCTAATCTTTATTCTGGCATATTCCTTGCTCCTTTCAGGAAAGGAATATTGGGAAACTCAAGAGAAAGATGGGTAGTATTATTTATTTATTTATTATTTATTTATTTGATTTATACCCCGCCTCTCTTCACCCAAAGGGGAACTCGAGGCGGCTACCGGATACAATTTAAAAAACAATCCTATATAATAAAATTTTCAAAAACACAATCACTCAACCAATCATACCATTTAGGAG
>JANHGC010001581.1:11211-22477 GCA_027560395.1 Boaedon fuliginosus
TTCACGCTTGTACACTGTCCAATATAATACTGATTTTCAAGATTTTAATGAATGTCCTTGTAGTCTAATCCATTGCAGATGTTAATCAGTCCAACTTGATCAAAACAGCATTTATTTCAGTCACTTTTCCCAGCTCTATATTGCCTTCCTTGGCCAGCAGGTGTCACTGTTACTTTTTCTTTTCCTTCACTTATGCTGCAAACAAAATGTCTCCAAATAGAAATACTTTCCAATAATATTCAAAGGTTTTCCAAAAGTTCAAGTCAAAGTAGTATTTATTTTATTTTATTTATTTTCATTTATTTTGATTTATACCCCGCCTCTCTTCCCCGATCAAGGGGAAGAGTAATAGGGATAATAGGAGTATAATTCAGCAATTTTGAACAATTTAATTTTCTTAGAACTCACCAGTCCCGTCTTTCCTTCATTTATTTTTTAAGTTACTTTCAACTGCAATTTCTTTTCTTTCTTTACCAGAACTGACAGTAGCTCCAGGTCATTAGTCACTGCTATTTACTTCCCTTGAGCCCCACTTTCCAAAGGGGGTATTTTGGGGAAAATTCAGGGCAGAGGATAGAAGAATTCTTACCCAGACCAAACACACTGTTAACAGTGTGTTTCGTTTCTTCACTTCCATCTCAGCTTCCTTCCAGCTTTGCTTCCACCATATTGGCCATCCTCTCTTCTTGCCAGTTTGAGGGGTTTTCTTCAGGACTGCCAGGGACCCACAGCCACCTCCCCTTCATCATCCCTCCAGGGTGATTTTCGGCCCCCTTCGAGCCTCCGGACTAGAAGAAATCGGTGGGACTTCGTGGAGATATTGCAAGGCCATGCCGCTTCGCCGTGAGCCCAGCTGGCTGCCTAGCAAATAATCTTAATGGCATCATTTGTAAAGATTGAGGTGGAGATACAGCATATTGATACTACACCTGATAACAATGGATGACTTCACCCAGATGTTGAATTGGAGTGGGGACAGAGTCTAGACCTGAGCCACCTCATGTATCAGATTTCTGCAGAACTATGCCCCTATTCCCAACCCTGTCAGCCAGTCTAGGATACCATGATCACTGGTACTGCAAACTGATCAGAGCCAAATGGATGTAGTGCAGTGGTATGTTTCAAATAAACCCACCACCGGTTTGCTGAAAATGCGTGTGCATAAGCAGCTAGAAAATGCGTGTGCATAAGCAGCTAGGCTTTCGTACAGGCATACCTGCATGGCTTTCATGCATGCACACCTGCATGGCTCCAGCCACCCCACCACCACCTTGCAGCTGTTTCTAAGCAGCTGTAAAGCTTCAGAGGCTATGAGCTGCCCCACCCATCACCCCCTACTGCTGCTAGAGGCCATGCGCCGGCCACCCCACTGCCTCACAGCTGTCTCTAAGTGGCTGTGAAGCTGCAGAAGCTGCGCACTGCCCCAGCATTCCTCCCACCTCCTTGCAGCTGTATCTAAGAGGCTGCCTGCCACCCCAGCTGCCCCCCACCATTGATGGAGGCTGCACAACCCCCCACCCCCTCACAGCTATCTCTAAGCAGCTGTGAAGTTGCAGAGGCCACGCACTGCCCAGCCACCCCACCCACTGCCTCACAGCCATTTCAAAGCATCTGTGAAGCCACAAAAGCTGTGCGCCACCTCAGCCACCACTATCACCACTGCTGGACGCTGCCCTCCACCTCCATCCCCACCCCAGAGCTTATGTGGCTCAGCCAGAGGGAAGAACAGGTGCCTACAGGGGAGAAGCCTGCAGCCACTGCATCTTTGTCTACGTTTCGTGCTGAAGAAGAGGTGGCAGCTGCAGGCTTCTCCTCATGCTGAAATGCCTCTGAATGTGTGTGCAAGCAAGGACTCACATGTGGGGAAGTGATCAGCTGTGCTGCAAACAGAGTGAATAAAGGTAGCTATAGCATGTGGGTGGGTTTGGAGGACCCCCCCAACTTTTTTTTTATTTTTTACAAAAACCAACTGAACTGATTGTTACAGCAGTTGAAACCCACCCCTGCTTAACAAACTGACCAAACCAAGCTGACTGAATGGGGCCGAACTGGTAGAAGCCCACCCCTGGTAAGGGACTGGGGTTTTTATCTTAGAAAAAAAGGCAAAGGGAATGTGACAGTGATATATAAAATTATAAAAGTGGAGAAAAAGATAGGTAGACTTTTCACCCTCTCTACCGGGTCTGAATCTGGGGATTATCCCATAAAGCTAATAGTGAATGATTCATGTGCAGAATGTATTACCACAGACTACAAATTTGAATGACCTTAAAAGTTTACTATGCTAATTCCTGCAGGATACAGCTATTCACTATTATTGGGAAGTATCTGTATTCTCTTCAGTAATCCACATAATCATTTGATATGATTGTAGGAGAATAATAATGGCATTTGATTGGTCCAGGTAGAAACAAAATGCTTGATCTGGTAAGCTTCTGACATGTTCCAGCACAGTTCTTATGTTCTTCTTTTATTTTTATGAAATAGAAACAGCATAAGCAGCTAAGCTTTCAGAGCAGACACAACCATCCCTTCAAATCTACTACTTCTTTGATTCATATGTAATATCTTTTTCATATTTTTGTGACATTGCATTCAGCCTAACAATGTTTTTATTATTTATTTATGCTTTAAATTGGATACCATTTATTGACTCATAATAGATTGACACGGTGGGAAAGTATCCTTCTTGCAAATAATGTAAGTAATTTGGATAATTTGTTTATGTACAATTATCATAAAATGTGTTTGCAATTTACATGAGAATTGTGATTACTACCTTAGTGAATGTGTTATATTTCTCTCATTTTGCCATCTGTGCATGTTCCAGCTTTAGATTAAATATGGCAGCAGTTCTGAGGATGTCTTGGGAACTGACAATTATTGAGATCAAATCTCAGTTTATCAGTCCTGTGATTTAGTGCTCAAAACAATTTCCTCAGAATAAATGTACAGAGAAAAGAAGATTGGAAGAGTAACTCTAAAATGGCCAATTAGAGATAGCAGTGGCATTACTGTATAGATTCTTTATTTTTATACAGTAAGGCTGGATTTCTGAATGGAAACAATGCTATAGCTTTAAATATTATAGGAAAATTTGACACAGGGGTCTCAAATTCAAATAATCAGAGTGCCACTCACAGACAAACTCATGAGCCTGAAGACTTTTTATATGTTGTCACAAAAGTCTCTACAGTTAGTCCTTGACTTATGACCACAACTGTGATTAGAATTTTGGTCACTAAATGATACAGTTGTTAAGAAAATCATCATGTGACCGAACCTGATTTTATGACCATTTTTGCAGTTGTTAAGCAAATCCTGCAATTGTTAAGCCAATCCAGTGGTTGACTTTACTTTGGTTAGAAGCTGGCTGGGTAGGTCATAAATTGTGATCATGTGACTGCAGGATGGTGCAACCATAATAAACAAATTACTGAGAAGCAGAGCTATTTGTTTTCACTTTGACCATTCGATAAGCAGCATTTTTCATTAACCAAAACACAAAGATTGGATTTTATTAATGGATTGATATGTAATATTTTCAGGATTGTATCTAGAATGGAGAAATCTAGGAAATCCATCCCACTAGGAGCTTTCCAAGTCCTGCTTTTCTTGTCTCTCTTTGTCAAACAGAGAGCTTCAGCACGTTGGCCTTTCTGAGCAACATCCTCAGTATTTGCAAAGGATCAGTGTGGTGTGTATGCCACAGGGAGCTTGGAAGGACACCTACAACCCCTGAATTGCAAGACTGAAATCCTGGAATTTCTGGGGCCTGAACAGGGTTATCTTTATATCTTATCCAGCAAAAGAGAATGATGTTTTCACAGTTACATAAAGAATTCCAAGTATGATTTGTGACTAAGGCAAAGTCTTAAGTCTTTTCAGCATGATAATGATACATTTTTAATTATGTGCAATAGAATGTATGTTTCTTACCCAGGTATCAGAAATTAGGATTATACTTGCCTAAGGGTATTGGGAGGCGTGGCTTCACATACACACAGGAAATAAATGAATGTTTCCCCACCTCCACCCCTGTCATCTATTGACAGCCTCCCTGGTGCTTTCTGTCACACCAGGTTGTAACTTCTTTTTGCTACAAAGCTTCAGCATTACTGAAGCTAGAATTGGCCTGGAACAGGTATAGAAAAAGATGGTCAGTAATAGTGTTGACTGATCAGCAGTCTGACTAGGTCCTCTGGATTTGAAGATGAAGAAGTAATGATCTTAGAATTAAAGTAACTGTCCTCTGCATGTCTGTCCAGAAGTAAATCCTACAGGTTCATCTCTGGCAAAGGGCGTTGGATTGCAATCCTACAGTATATGTGGCAATCATGTTGGTTCCACCTTTATGTATTTAATCTATTATGGCACAATATGAGTTTCAGGAGTGTTGCAACAATACAAAATAGAAAAAAAGCACAGATCAGTGTGAAAGCATCTTTTCAAAGATCATGTAACGTGCATTGCTGTCCCGGCACTGGACTGGAATTGACTCTTGTCAGAGTTCAGAGTCCAGATCAACCCTTCTTAATATTTGTCTTGTGATTTAATCTTCAGTGAACACAAACTGCTCTCCACTTTGATGTTGTTCCTGCCCGCTTTGGAAGCTATTTCCCCATGCATGCATTTACTTCTTTACCATTTTAATCACTTTATTTTAATATCTGTAAGAACTTTAAATGTCAGGAGAATGGAAACACTCGCTGTACAGCAGGCTGGAAACATGAATATCAGTAAATACATTTGCCAAGGAAAAGCACAAGCCCCTGATAGTAGGTTACACTAGTATAGTTGCATCCTTTTTGTCAGGAAACTATTTACACCAAACTGAAGCAACAGATCAAAGATAAAAATTTTTCCCCCACATGTAATTAAAAAACGAATCCTAATGCATCCAAACAAAATCATCTTCTTTCTCAGAGAAGTTGGAACAAGAAGGGTCTTTGAGAATTATGGATAATATCAGAGAAGTATTGGTAAACCATGACAAATAATGTTTGAGTTATTTGGTCAAAACATACCCATGGACTTGAATCTACAAGGTAGATTGGGTGAGAAGTAAGACTCCAAATGCAGATCATTGTGTGCTACAAACTGCCACATTTCACAGTGTATTTCCCAAGATAAGTACTATTATACATCAGTTTTCCTGAGTCTGATTCCTTTTGGATCAATAATCAAGAAAAATTCTCTATTACATTTTTAAGACAGTATTTAATGATAAAAAACAGAAATTAATTTGCAGTAAATCGCCTGCCCTCCAAATCACAACTCTCTCTTTAGCATTGATCATTTTAATCATATGTCTATGTTTCCCCAATGTTTATATTTACTATTCACATAAAAAAATACATTTTATATTTAAACCAAGTTACTTGGGTTACAATCATAACATCATTTTTAATGCAAGTGTTCTGTTTCTGTTATTTTTTCTCCTTACAGGCATTCAAATCCAATCAATCAAAACCTTTTATCATTATTCATATCAATGATAATCCCAATTACAAAACATTCCTCTCTTGTTATTTCAATATATTGTTCCAAAAGCTCATATTTATAGTAACAATTTCAATTCTTAAAATTAATTAAAAATCCCTCCAAGAATATTTTTGTTATATAAAATATATCAGTTAAAAGCCAATTAATTTTTTAAATATTAATAAATTTCTCATCTTATTCCAATAATCAAGTATTTTTCAATTTATTTAATATCCTTTCAATAAAAATGTGTATGTTGTATTAAGAACCTTAGTAAACCTTTGTTCCACCAATTTTTTAAAATGAAACATTTAAAAAGGTATGTACTAGTTATAACAGAATCGCCTGACCAGCAGATCCAATTTTCTTTATACTTTATCATTCTTTCATTAGTATAAATTCCCTTCTGTTGATCCCCAAATTATTTCTGCCATCTATATATTGTCAGTCTGGATTCCAATCAAAGTAACTGCTACTTAGCCTTCATCCCATCATTTCCTCCTTGAAAATATAATCTCTCTCTGAGTTCCTATCTTCTTCCCAAACTCCTTTCATCCCAAGTCATTTCTGTTTTCTTTGTTCTTCTTTGAAGATTTTCTCAATGTTTTCTGTCGCATTTTGTCACCAGGATCTGAGTCCTCCATTTGCACCTCCGGCTGAGACTCTTCCTGTTCTGTTTTCCCCCTACCTTTGGCCAGAATTTTTTTTGTTTCAAGCTCCTCTTTTTATTTTGGTGACCGGGCACCATCTTTCCTTCTCCTTCTCCATATTCTATCACTTGTTCTTTTTCAAATCTTGTCTCTCCCACTCTACTTTGCTCCATCAACCTATCAGTTAAATCACTCGTTTCATCCTTGTCTTGCTCTTTATCCAAAATATCTAATATTTTATGGCCCAATTCCCGCATTGAATCTAATGTATCGGTCATGTCTCAGAACAGTCCAGAATAGATGCAAACTTCTCCATTTTTATATTTTCCATTGCACTCATATAACTATTTCAATTAAGCACAACCCAGCACACAGTTAGTCCAATTTAAATTCCATGCAGTTAACTCACTTGGATAGTCTCTTCCAGTATTTTGCAGGGGTCTGGTATTTAATACAGCTTCCACCTTCATTTTAAACAGCATATGCAAATAAGCCTTTCTTCAGAGTGTGTGATTGTCTTTCAAATGCAAATTACACCACAAATCTTCCATTTTTCAGCTGGCTATTCCAGGTGTTTTCAGACTGAAATTAAATGATCGCCTCACCCATCCACAAAACTCTTTTCAGCTCTACAATCTCTTCCTCCTGCACTTTCTTTTTCCAGAGTGGTCCCAGCTTCATAGCAGCCATTTCTGGTTTTGTCTTACCGGCTGGCAGCTGCAAGGACAGGACCAAGGCAGGGAGGGTTTTTTTGATCCTCCTTGATCGCCCTGGCAATTCCTCTTCACTTCACCCTCCCTTCAGGGAGACTCCTCTAGGAGCCCTCAGGCTGGCAGACTTGGGGCGGAACCATGAAGCTCATGAATTCCACACCTAGCATTGCTGGAAATCAAACTGGATCATTGTCCTGCCTTTGTTCACTGGGAACAAATGACACATGATATTGGTTTGGTTGATCAATTTTTTTATGGTTCATCACATAGTCCTTCCCAAGGAACTTATGTAGGCCTTTGATGGTCTTATACCTATAATTGCAGGATGTAAGCTGTTCTGAACAAAGCTGCCTTTTGAAGTTGACTTATGGTGAATTTGTCAATGCTGATGGTATTCAAGTGGTGCTCCAGTTGGATTGCACCCAAGGCCTCTATTGATACCAAAAGAAACCTTTGCTTTCTTTTCCCACAGTCATTTTTTTTTTCAATTTTCAGGTCTTTGTATTTTGTTATTTTTCCTGTTCCTTCTCTTCTCTTCTGCTGCCTCCAGATATTACTATGTCCACTGTCCATGCTTTTTGTCTTTTTTTTATTAAAAATTGTTAAGTCTGTTGTGTTATGCAGCAGAGTGCCTATCTGTCTGAATTCTAAAGCATTTTAGCTTCTTCATTTTCTATTACTTTATTATTATTATTATTATTATTAATTATTATTATTATTATTATTAGCAACTGTTCTGCAAATGTGTGGGTGGATGATGGGAGTTCTTAGCCATTCAAGCTTCATGTTTGGTATGGAATGAGAAGAGGGGGATCTGAGGAGAGTTTTGTTGTTTTCTTTCTCTATAGGCAGACTTCAACAGCTTGCTTAGAATCTATTGCTCCTTCTCTACTCCAGCTCCTGTAGCAATGTGTAACCATGGTTACAGCTAATGGGGAAAGCATCCGGCTGCAAAATTGTCAGGATACTACTCCGTTATTAACTAAGTAAGTAAAAGGCTTCTAAATACAGCAGAGACCCATTTGCTTGGTGGATTTTCAGCTACCCCTTTATTCAGTGGTGCAATTCAATCAGTGTAACAACCAGTTTGGTAAGTGCGCGCCAAGCATTGTGCAAATGCTGGGAAGTCAAGGGAAGGAAGGTGCAGTAGGGCATACAGGAAGGTGAGATACTTAGCATAGAGGCTTGCAACCTACCCTGCTGGCTCTCCTATTGACTTTGCTTGTGGGAAGTGGACAGGGAAGGTAATCAATGATGATCTCATGACTACAGGATGCTGCAACCACTGTAAGTGCAGATTGGTTAATAAGTGCCCAAATTGCAATCAGATGACATAGGGATACCACAATAATCAAAATTTTGAAGATTGAGTATAAGTGCCACTTGTTCAAGCATGTTGCAGATTTAAAGATTGCTTAACAAATGGCTGATAAGCAAGGATTACCTGTAAACAAAATGACATAGAATAATGTCTACTTTCTATGAAAGTATGAAAGATGATGACTAAATTCTATAAAAGAAAAGAATGTAAAAGTGTATCAGATCATGATTTATCATGTATTTCAAACTAACACAGAAACAGAAATAACAGGTTAAAAGGTTAAAAATTTAAAAACACACATGCACACAGTTCCAATTTGAGGAAAGTATTCCAAGGCATCACTACTGTGAAGGTAATTTTTGTGTTCTATTCTTGGAAGTTGAAGAAATTGGACAAAGTTCTTGGAGGAAAGCTTTAATCTTTAGACAGATTTATGTTGCAAAAAACTTGTGTGTTCACATATCCTCAGTCATACATTATTTAATTCACAGACAGGGACAATACCATGGGAAATTAATATTACAAATGGTTCTTAGAATACAGTGAGAGTAGTCAGTGTTTCTGTTTTAACACTAGTGAGAAATATTTTTTTCACATCACAGAGTTTTTTTATTTTTTTATTTATACCCCGCCTCTCTTCCCTGGTCAAGGGGAACTCGAGGTGGAGTGCAACAGTATAAAACACAACAACACACAATGTAAAAAGTCTAACCTCAATCATACATTACCTATCTAGTTGCTGCTATTTATACTAAAGAAAGTTTCAGGATAGTTTTGTCTACATTATTGTAAACAAAGAAAGAAGAACTATATTCAGACTATGCCTTATAACCATAACAAGGGATTTCAGGTCACTAGGACCATCAATGATTTGAAGGATCAGGAAAAATGATTGGAAAGTGTGCCCTTCAGAGGTATTGAAATAATATCCTATCATCCATAGCCAACACATCAAGGCACAAGGAACTACTAGATTACAAGGAGAATTTAATAACAGGTGAACTACTACCTATTTTTTTTATACAGAAAGTGCAGTTAGTAATAACATTCCTGTTTTCCACTGAGCATGTATTTACTTACTAAGTAAAAGTAAATGAAAGATTGAGGTGGTGACAATGATAAGCAGCAAATCTGTTTGATCAGTTGGGAGCCAAACTGTGTTGATTTATGCTTTGAAGAAGCCGATTTCAAAGTACTCACAGGAAACTCTCCAGCAGATAAACTTTGTCCTTCAAGGTTCATCCCAAACACCATTCAGCTTTTTGCACTTTGTTATCTGATCATTTTTTTTTTTATGATTCCAGTTCCACAAAATGTTCCCAATAAAAAGGACTATGATAAAACCAAGAGCTGACTTCTTGCATTGGCCATGAACCAGGTTCTTAGTCAGGATAAATTGGCAAGCACAGAAGCTATTAAAATAATTCTAAAAGTGCACATAATTTTACAGGTTACTAATCTTAATTAGTTAAAATAGGAAACATTCTTTGTGTCTATTTGAACTTTAAATTAATATAGATATAATATAGAGCCAGTTTGGTGTAGTGGTTTAGGTTCTGACAGTGGTGGGATTCAACTAATTTAACAACTGGCTCTTCCTAATGACTGGGGGGGGCATGGCTGAGGGGGTCATGTGACTGAGTGGGTATGGCCAACTCGATGTCACACACAGCAAGGTGGGGCAGTGCAGGTGGACCAAAGCGGTGGTGGCGATGGCTGGAGCCGTAGACTTACCTTTGTGCAGCAACAGCATTGGTAATTCTCTGATGCCTCATCTCTTGGTGCGGGTCGCTACCCAACAGTCAGGGTTTTTAAAAAAGATTTTTGCAGAAGGAAACAGCAAGCGGCTACTTCCAGCCTTTGTTGGTGCATCTGGCCATGACTCTGCCCTGAGATACTGGCCTGTCGGTGCTGCTGCCTCGAATGGCCTGCCACTGCCACCTCTTTGCCAGCACGAATGGCCTGCAGCCTCTGCCTCTGCTGGCCCAAACCACTGCCACCTCCTCAGTTCGGGCTGGCAAAGAGGCAGTGGTGGAAGTTTGGGCCATTACAGAGGTGTCGGCAGTAGCAGGCCATTTGCACCATCAAAGAGGCAGTGGCGGCAGCAGGCCATTTATGCCGTCAAAGAGGCAAAGGATGGCTCACCAGGCAGGTAGGGAGCTGGGCCCCATGGGAAGCTGGGGTGAAGGCAGGCAACTGGGCTGGGCTGAGGGGGCTGCGTGGTTGAGGCTAGTGAGTGAGGGAGCCAGAGAGCAGCAGCAGCAGCAATACCATGGCCAAGGTGGATGAGGCAAGATAAGGAGTGGTTGGGACTCCTGGAAAGGGCAGGGTGGGGCCAGCCAGTGGTGGGATTAGCTGGTTCTATGAACTGTGCAAAAAGTTAACAACCAATTCGCCGGAATTGGTGCAAACTGGCTGAATCCCACTGTTGGGTCTGACCTAGTAACTAGGAGATGATTAGTTCTAATGCCTGGTTAAACATAAAAGCCAGCTGTGTGATTTTGGGCCAGACACTCATAACCAAACAACCTCACAGGGGATGAAGGAGTGTTTGCTACCTTGAATTATTTATAAAGCAAGAAAGGCAGGATAAAAATATAATCTAATCGTAATCTAACCCTAATCTAATCGTAATCTAATCCTGATCTAATCCTAATCTAATCCTGATCTAATATAATCTGATCTAATCTATTAATAAATAAATAAATAGCTAATTTTAAGGGAGGAGGACATTGTATCATTTATCATCACATCAGGTTAACCACCAGGTCGGTGGTTAACAAAGCCCCTCTCGTCCAGGACCTAATTCTGGATGAGAAGGCAGACCTGGCGTGCATCACTGAGACCTGGTTGGGACCAGAGGGGGGTGTTGCCCTCGTGGAAATGTGCCCCCCCAGGTTTCAAGTGATGCACAAGTCGCGACCCCAGGGCAGGGGCGAAGGAGTGGCAATAATTGCTCATCAAAGGTTATGTCCATGGGAAGGCGCTGCTCTAGAGATAGGCGGGTGTGAGTCCATCTTCGTGAAGTTGGACCTAGGGGTTCAGGTGGGCTTGTTGCTGGCGTACCTGCCTCCCAGCTGCATCGCAACAGCCCTGCC
>JANHGC010001581.1:22577-34964 GCA_027560395.1 Boaedon fuliginosus
CTTTGCCGGCAAGCGTGGCCTTGACCATCGTGTCTCCTTCTCCTTCTTTCTCCCCCCTCATGTATGACTGAGTGAACAGATGAGTTTTGTGTTTTTATTATATAGGAAACTGTGTTTTTTGTATGTTTTTGCCGCCTCAAGTTCCCCCGAAAGGGGTGAAGAGAGGTGGAATATAAATCTAATAATAAATAATAATAATAAATAAACATTACACAAACATCAAATAATTATAAGATCATAAACAAGTCATTTTACTAGGTGAACAAGTTTTAAAACTGTCAGTGTGAGCAATAGATCTACTTGGTGGTTATCCTCATGGAGTTAAATAGAACAATATAGACAGGCAACCTTGCAAAGAACTTCAAAATGCTTAACTATAGTAATTGATGTAGGACTACCAATTGTGAAGTGCAATCACCCAGGTGACCATTATATGGCAGCAAAGAGATATACTGGTAGTCCTTGACTTACAACAGTTCATTTCATAACTGTTCTAAGTTACAACGGCACTGAAAAAAGTGATTTATTACCATTTTTCAAACTTATAACCATTAACGCACCCCACATGATCAAAATTCAAATACTTGGCAACTGGCTCATATTTATGATGGTTGCAGTATCCTGGGATCATGCAGTATCCTGCAGTATCCTGGGATCATCACCTTTTGTGACCTTCTGACAAGCAAAGTCAATGTGGAAGCCAGATTCACTTAACAACCGTGTTACTAATTTAACAACTGCAGTGATTCACTTAAGAACTGTAGCAAGAAAGATCTAAAATGGATGAAAGCTCATTTAACAAATGTTTCAATGTAGCAATATAAATTTTGGGTTCAGTTGTTTTTCTGTTTGTTGCCATCTAATAATCATTTGGCTGTTTGTGGGCCAAATTTCATACTCCTCCTAAGTGATAAACCAGAACAAATTCCTAGAAAAGAATCTTTTTGGCTGGGTATAAAAATCCTTTGTGTATCGATATCTCTAGCTGTGTGCATGCTGCAAGAAAAACATCTTCCTTTTAACAGAGAAAATTGGTTGATGGGAAACAATGAGGATTGGCAATAGCAGAACAAAAAGTTAATTATATCATAAGATGCTTATACTAAAAATTCCTAATCATATTCCCAGGAAGGCTGCTCTATCTCTTTAGAAGTAGTTACTCTTCCTCCAAAGCCTCACACATTTTCCCACGCTCATAACTGTGCCAGTTATAAATGTGTGGGAGTCATGCAGTTTCGATCAGTAAGGTAGAGTTTCTTCTTGTTTGACTGCATACCTTTGAGCTCTATCAGCATGCAGTGGAACAGTAGAATTCCAGGCATTTTTCTCATAGCATCAGCAGCAAAACAAATGCCAGAGACCTGCTGTCCTGCCAAGACTTCTGTTTTTACCTTTTCTTTGCAAGTCAAAGGTTAGACCTATGTATGTAAATCTTCTGCTATGTGCCAAGTAATCTGACCTTCTGGTTTGAATTCTTTTGATTGTTTCAGGTACTCTGCCTCCAAAAAAAGAAACTGTTTTGGTCAATTAAAAAGAGAGTGAAAGGAGAGGGGACCCTCAGTTCTCTGACCAGCTTTGTAGCCTTTGAAGAAGGCTACAGACTGCAAAACAGAGACATTAGTGAAAGGGAGGTGCCTTTGGTTAGATGTTGAGTTAATGAGCTGTATGTCCCTATGTACCCACAAACACTTCTTCTCACTTAAGTACACACCTAAATTTATGTGTGCCAATGTAAATTATCAATAATGCTTGTTTGACATTAAATACCATTAACCTGGGATCCTTAGGGTCATTGCTCACAATTTTGCCCATAGTTCAATTGTATGACGTTAATGACTTGAAGATTACAATTATTTTGTGATATGTTAAATAAGCATTCTAGTGTATGAAGTGCCCCATTGGACTTTGCATGATATTTTGCAGCTTGATGTCAAGGACATTCTCTGTCACTTTGCCTGTTGTTTGGAAGAGTTTCTCCCTTGAGGTCCATATGTCCCCCACCTTTTAAAAACCTGCTCTTCCTTCAGGCTTAGTGTAATTTTCTTTGTTTGGGTCCTCTGTTAATTGGGGGTAATTTGGGAGTGCTAGTTTTTGCAGTTTCCCTCATAAGATAGCTATGGTTTTATATGTTATCTATTGTCTTTTTTATAACATGTTACATTTTTGTTTTATTTTGTGAGGCTGCCAATATTGGAATAGGGTGGTCTAAAATTGTCTGAGTAAAAAATAAACCCTAGAAGAAGGTAATTGCAAATCAGTTCTGAATTGCTTCTAACAAAGCTTTGAGATTGTTTCTGTGAAGTGAATCAAGAGTGAAGCTCAAAAAGTTTATTAAATTATACAGCAGTGTACAAACATTTTTGGTTAAATTTTATATCTGAGAATTGAAGACCAAGAAAATTTCTGGTAGAATTTACCCCAATCTGATTAGATCTGCAAAACGGAACATACCAATACTACAAAATGACCCACTGAAAATGTGTCTGATACTGAAGTAGGTGCCCCCTGGGGCATAGTGCTACAGCATTGCTTGTACAACAGTGATCTGTGTGGGAGAGTTGTCAAAAGGAAATTCTTGCCTAAGCTCCTCACAAAAACCATTAGGTAAAGCAAAACTGTGGTAAGTCTACAATGTTTGGGAAAAAGTATTTTGCACTGATGAAAGAAAAACGGAACTCTTCAGTCATAACCACATTTGGAGAAAAAAGGGTGAAGCATTTTTAAAAAAGAACATATTCCATCCGTTGGGTATGTGGGTGGCTCTGTTATGCTTTGGGTTTGTGTGACGGCCAGTGCCACAGGAAATAATATTGGATGGATGAAAGTAAGAATGGATTCTACAAAATATATGAACGTGTCCTAGAAGCTAATGACTCAGTGTCAGTGAAGATATTGAAATTGGATATTTCACTGTGAAAATAATTCAAAAGATGCCTCAAATCAATCATGAAATACTTCACAGAGAAAAAAGGCTTTGGAAAGCCTTCACACTCACCATTACTATTGAAAATCTGTGGGAAATCTCCAACATACAGACCAAAGAATATTTCTGAGCTAGAAGAGTTCTGCAAGGAAGAGAGGATTTATTTTTTAAAAAAAAGCAAGACAGAAAGAGTCTTAGCTAGTTACAGGAAACCTATTAATAGCAGCTGTTATATCTGTCAAAAGGAGTATTATGAAGTGCTCACATTCCTGCACCTGCTATATTTACTGTTTTTTATTTTAATTTGCAAAAGTTTGAAGTATACATACAAATTTTCAAAGATGCCATGTTTATCTGCATGAAGATATTTTGTTAGTGTAAAAAATGGGTTCATTGAAACACACAATCTGAAAGGAAGTGCTAAACATTTGCATGCAGCTCTATCTTTAAAATCATAGGAGAGCTTTATGTAAAGGCTCAAACTCTTATAATAATCTGTCTTATAATAGGGCACTGTTTTATTTATTTATTTATTTATTTATTTATTTATTTATTTAGATTTATATCCCATCTGGGGAACTCGAGGCGGCAAATGACCCAAATCCAGGCAATGGTATGCTTTATCAGATATATTGGTTCCTATGTCCTGATGTGACAAGTTATTTTCTTACTACAGTCAGTATTGAACTGTAATAATACTGTGACTGCAATATGTTGGAAAAAAGAATAGGACAAAATGTGAAAAATAATGCAGTAGCAGAGACAATTTTTGATCCAACATCCTAGTTAACTCAGTGTCTATCACAGATACAATGTCTTCACAGTTTGAAGATTTATAGCTTAATTTTGCATTAGTCAAGAAACGTTACTATTTCTGAGTTCTCCAAGTGGAGTTTTTTCAATCATTGTGGTAGAAAATCCTCCATTTTCCTGCAGAGAAATTCTTTTATGATTCAAGCAGGGATGCTCTTTATTCTTTGTCTCTATGTGAAGAAAATGGAAGTTTCACCAAACAATGATAAGGGATACAGAGGGGAAAGCAGATGTAAGGAAGACCCCCATCTTCCTGTCACCAGGACACAAGAAATATATTGCCACTTCTGCCAACTATCCTACACAGCTAGAAACACCTAGTCATCAGAAAGCTTTCCCTCTTGCCCAATGCCATGCTCTCCCCTCTACAGTATTGGATCGTAAATATAAAAAGGTACCATTGGCTGAAGGTTTTACCCCTGTGATTCTGTAGAAACTACAAAACATGTTGTTGCTCCTTCTGTGGAGACATCCGAACCAGACTCCTACTCCCTTTGACTAGCAGATATCCTGGTTGCCCATATTCAGTTTATCTTCAGTTGCTGCTCAGATATTGGTACAATGCTTGTAAGTCAAGCTTTTTTTTTTGCAATTCTGTCAAACCCTGATGGGCCAGCATCCCATAATACATTCCCTGTAACTATAGTTTTTCTACATTTTAGATATTATTACATTGATATTAATAGTTTTAGATACTTTTACTTTGCTGTGAATTTTAGATGCCATTATACTTAATATAATTTTATCATGATCTAATATGGGCTATATTCTGGATTTATTCATTAGATGCTAGTTAGCTCATCCTATAAATGTGTTTTAATCTGTCTTAAACTTCATTTGTTCATTACTTGTACTCATCTTTGACTGTGATAAACTCAAACAAACACCAAATAGTATCTTCCAAAGGATTTCTACATATTTATTTAATATAAGGTAGAGTCCTGGGCTGTGGATATGCCATGGCTCTGTCTTTTCTTTAGAAACATAACATAGCAAAAAAAGAAATGGCCAAATGAGGAGGCCAGGTCAGTGGTGGGATTCAGCCAGTTTGCACCTATTTGAGAGAACCATTTGTTAATTTTCTGAGCGTTTTGGAGAACCAGTTGTTGGAAGAAATCTCCTTCCAACAGCCTTTTGTTTTTTTCCACTTTACAGGACTAATCCTGTCAGGAAGGCAGGAAGGAAACATTCTGGTGTGCCTCTGTGTTGTCTTTAGCTTAATCCTTATCTTTATTGCCCTACTTAAATATTTTCAGAAACTGCATTTTTCTAGGGGAAGGGTGGGTGCTAACTTTCTACAGTAACATGGCACCAGACTTGAAGCTTATTTAGATATCTGTGGCATGCACTAATTTTATTGTGATCCTGACAAGCTTGGGTCCCCTATATACTTGGTTAATTTGTCTCTTTAGCTCAGCATTTTGTAGCTTAAGTGTGCTCACCCACTTTCTGGAGAGCTTAAATGACTTCTCTGCTAAAGGGTTTCACTTTATGAGCAAGAGTTGGCTGCTGATAGTTATTGTTGCATTTTAACTATTTTAATTCCTAAAGTTGACCACACCCATCCAGTCACATGACCACCCAGCCATACCTACCCAGCTGGTCATTAGGGCAGAGAACCGGTTATTACATTATTTGAATCTCACCATTGGGACAGATGCTTCAGATAGAATTCTGCTCTGCAAATTATAAATTTACTTGTGGGTTTGGTTTTACCAAAATGAATGAGTACTGCTTATGTAGATGGATTTAAAATGGGGGTTTTAGTCTCCAAAGATAAGATTCAGTTTTGTTTTGTTCACAGCTTTAAATAAAGAAAACATCTGATTTGGTGTATTAGAACCCATTACCTCTGCCTTTTTTTTATAAAGTTGGTTCACAGACTGATTTCTTCCCCCTGCCCCCCATGAAGTCTTGTGAATAAAATTGTGCTGCAAGATGTCGTGACTAACATGCCATGAAGCTTTTATTCAAACAGCAGATGAAGTTGGTTCGATTTAGAAAGGAGTAGGAGTTGGAACATTCCACGGAAGCTGAGAGAGCAAGGCTGGCTAAAATAAATACCAAGGAGGGAAGGCTGAGGCCCAGCAGCTCTTGGATTTCAGTGCCAAAGGCTGAGGAGGCTATTCTTCAGAGTATATCTCTTGAGATATAACATTAGACAAGAACTCTGTAGCATTTCATGACTGGAGTGTGACATGTGATTGCAGAGCACTAAGAGATATCCTGAAAGTGCTGAAGTAGAAAATAGTCATTTATTGCTCCTTGTAGTTATTTGTATTGATCTGATGCCAGATATTATGCTGCAGCACAACTGAGGGTAGCTTATGCATTTGGTGCTAAGAAGAAAAAAGGGCAAAAGAAGGAACTGAATCCAATACTTGAGCTGTGGATGGAATAGCTATACAGGGGTTTGTGGCTTCTTTGGATTACTTCAATGTTGCTTTCTACAGATTTAATCTTTCAATATGACACCTCTTCCTCTTATAGCCAAGTATTTGTTATTTGGTTTACTGGGTTCAGATGTGATCCCAAGTTCTGAAGTGCTAAATAGAGACCCTGAAGGAATTAATTGCAGTTCCTAGTTCTGTAATCTTTTTTAGCAATTCAAGGGAAATCAATGAAATCTATATTTGTCATTTATGTAACATGTGCAGCAGCAAGCTTGATTGTGCTTTCCTGGTAAACAAATGGGTGGTTAGACAATATGAAATTGTTTTCCTAGAATCTAGATAAGATGAAGCCAATATAATAAAAACAACACCAAAGCTTCATGTACAGACATCTCAAAATATATTAAGTTTCCCTATAATCACTCTGCTGCTTGGAGATATAACTTGGAAGTTGGAACACAGCACTAAATCAGTAGATGACTTCAGCAATATACTGAAGTAGTTATTATAATTCTCAGTCAGTTGGTGCATGTTAAAGTTGCACATATTCTTCTTGACTGTATCTCAAGTATTCAAAATCTAGTAAAGTAACTTTAATTATGGATTTTAATGCAGAAGCAAAGAAGGAAACTTTTCAGCAATATGGTGAAACTTTTCCGAGTTCCATTTACAACATACAGGTAGTCCTCGACCACAATTGGGAGCACATCTTCTGTTGCCAAGTGATGCAATTATTAAACGAGTCACACCCAATTTTAGGGCCTCTTTTGCTATAGGCATTACATGAATCACTACAGTTGTTAAGCAAATAATATGGCCATTAGGTGAACTCAGCTTCTCCCATTCACTTTGCTTGTTGGAAACCCCTTAGGAAGATCAAATAGAGATTGCCTGACCACGGGGACACTGCAATGTCATAAGTGATAAAACAGTCACAAGTCACTTTTTTCAGCATTGTTGTTTAAGAAATCAAATGTAGTGTCTAAAACATTGGGGGAGTCAGTAGCCTGTCAGAGGTTACTCAACTCCAAGTCCAAATGACCCAGAAGATTAGTAAATGGTAAGACATTTTGGGAGCTGAAATTCAATATTATCGGGAAGACTAAAAGTTCTCTTCTCCGCGTTTTTGAACAACTTCATTATTGTTGGAAGTTAAAACCCATCCCTCTCCCAGAGAAGTGAATTTTTTTGGGATACACTAAAAAGGCAGACTATTTCCCCTAAAATAGAAGTAGAAACTCAGAGAGGCAGAAACTCAGCCCCCCCCTTTGTTAATGGGCCATTAAGGCCTGGGCCAGTCTATTTTACATAACAAAAATCTACCTCCTTCAGGCAGAGCCATTTAATTGCCCTTCATTGCACCACCCACTAAGTTTCAATCAAACTTATCACACGGACAACCTCCAAAGCTAGCTATGACCTCTGACAGCAACCAATCAGGATAGTCTTCCTGTGCCACAGGAAGTCCAAAGCCAAAGAGGGTATAAAACCCAGGGACTCTCAGAATCTCTTGCCTTTTTCTTTGTCCAAGAGCTTCAAGGCATGTGATCCTGTTCATCAATAAACCTTTTCAAGCAACTTCCATGATTCCAGTGTCCTTCTTACCACTTGGAACTGAACCCAGAAGGATATTTCTTCCAACAGTATAAAATCTGATCAGTTACTTTTTGTTTAATATTTCATCTACCAAGGAAATTGTGTATTTTGCCTTCAGAGGGAGAAAGTTTCTTGTAAAGTTAAATTTTCAAGCAAATGAAGTGGTAGAAGCAGAAATCAACACTTGTTTACATGTGCTTCTTCAAACCATGTTTTAGGGAAAGTCTTGGGTAGAAATTGAAACCATTACAGTGATGGCAATGTTTTGCCTTAATGCTGACTAAATGCACAACTCCATGGGTACAATATCCCATACCAATACCACTTTCTTTTTTGACATTTGTTTTGCTTCAGAAATAATAAACTCTAGATAACATTCTTTTATCACAATTATCAACAATGTTGGCTGGCGGGTCCCCGGTCAAAGGCCTTCTCTGTGGTGGCACCAGCCATCTGGAACCAGCTACCCGTGGAGATCCAAATCATCCCTAGTCTGTTGGCCTTCCGCAGAGCCACGAAGACCTAGCTCTGTCGGCAGGCATGGAATTGATGACCCCCTGGAAGAATGATTGTTGTATGCTGTGTGCTTGGTAAATTGTTAATTTTATTGTTTTATTGTTATATTAATTGCTTTTAATTATACTGTATTGTATTATTTTAATTTTGTTGTAAGCTCCCTTGAGTTCCCCTTGACTGGGGAAGAGTCGGGGTATTATTTATTTATTTATTTGATTTATATCCCGCCTCTCTTCCCTGGTCAACTCAAGGCAGCTTACAACATAATTAAAAATAATTCCACAATGTATTTAAAAAACAATTAATAAACAATAAAATTAATAAATTCTAATCACACCAGACAAAACATCCATTCATCCAGTGGGGCATCAATTCCATGCCTGCCGACAGAGCCAGGTCTTCGTGGCTCTGCGGAAGGCCGACAGAGTAGGGATGGTCTGGATCTCTACAGGAAGCTGATTCCAGAGGGCCGGTGCCACCACAGAGGCCTTTGATCAGGGACCCGCCAGCCAACATTGTTTACCTGATGGGACCTGTAACAGGCCGACTCTGTGGGATCTAACTGGGAGGCATGAGGTGGCAGAAGGTGATCTCGAAGGTACCCTGCTCCTAAGCCATGGAGGGCTTTAAAAGTAGCACCTTAAATTGCACCTGGAAGACTATTGGGAGCCAGTGCAGCTCGAATAAATAATAATATTTAATTGACCCAGTTAAATAAACCATGTATTAGTGTAATGTGTGAATTAATTATATATGCATAATAGTGGGAAATAGATGGGACAATCTCTATAGTCTTCAGATGCATTGGATTACACAGGTAGCCCTTGATTTACAAAGACTCATATAGTAATAGTTGAAGTTACAACCGTACTGAAGAAAGTGACCTATGACAGTTTTTCATGCTGACCTTTGCAGCAACCCCATGGTCATGTGATCAAAATTCGGATGCTTGGCAACTGGCATGTATTTATAAAAAGTTGCAGTGTTCTAAAGTCATGCAATCACCTTTTGTGACCTTTTGACAAGCAAAATCAATGGGAAAATCAAGTTTACTTAACAACCATGTTACTAACTTAACAACAGCTTAATAAATGTGACAAGAAACATCACAGAATGCAGCAAAAGTCAAAAACTGTCTTGCTTGGCAACAGAAATCCTGGGCTCATTTTTGGCCATAAGTCAAGGTTATCTTTAATTACAAAGTCATAATAACTGGGATGCTTGCTTTTTATTCCTTCCCATCTGCAAGACTCCAGATTTGGAAAAACTGTTCTAAACTATACTAGTTTTCTATATATACATATAGGTGAAAGAGAAATTGCTGAATGTTTTCCTAAGACTGACTTTGATTTTAGACCATGCAAGTCCTCACTGCTAATTCTTTCCTTTCTAGGCATGATTTTGCTAGTGATCTACAGTATTATCTAATAATTGTTGTGTCAACTCATGAGGATAAGTTTCATAGTGTCACAATGCTGACCCTCTAAGATTTTCTGTCCGAATTTCTTTTCTAGATATAAGATGGAAAGGTTCTCAAGCAGTTACTTACTGTTTTTTTAAATTAAGAATTCTCACTCAAGAAAATTATATTCTGTCACACCAGAGAATCTGCACCCATCTGTTCATACACATACATACATGGAGGAAATCCTTTGATATTCTCTTTTTTGTTAAGTAATACATGCTTGCAGAATGTACTGCAAGCTCTTCTTCCCTGAAGAACTTTTTAGCTTTTATCACAAGCCTGCCTGTTGCTGCTTTTTTAACATTTGGGTTTTCACAGAATCAGTCAGTCAGACCTCACTTTTGAAGCTTAGGGTTTCTCTCTTTCTCTCTTCTCCTTTTTATTACACCCACATAATTACAACAGCACAAAGAGTGGGCTGAAGAAGCAGCAGTACTTTCAAACCACATATTCTGATCTCCAAGCAATCTTTTCCACCTACTTCTTCCCCCATCAGCAGGGGTGTCAGCAGTGTTGTTTCTAACATGCTCTGAGTCATCTTCTCAAGCAGTTTGTAAATACTTAAATGCACCAATCAATGTCAAAGCAAAGTACCTAGTTACAATACGGTGGAGGGTCCTCAACTTTCTTTCAAACTGATAGAACTTTTTTTGGAGGTTACTGCAGACAATTGGCAGCTCTTCAATTGGCCTTTGCAATTATTCTTTTAAGAAGCAACTCCATCTACCTTAATCAAAAAGAACTCTTCTAAATTTTTTTTGGCTACAGCCTTATGGAAGAATGGTCAAATGGTGATGCTTACTGAATGCAGGAATACTGCCCTGTAATGAAATGCAATGATGATACAGAAAACATGTTATAAATGGTGTCCTTGCTTGGATATTGTGCATGATGATTTTCTGTATGGAGCTCATAAGCCAGGTAAGATCATTTCAAGTATCTGGTTTGAAATCCAGAATCTACGGATGGCAGTATCATTTTCAGGAGCTACTAAAAGATCATAAAAATGTGTAAATACTTTTAAGTTTTCTGGAATTCAACAAATTTGGCTGAATAGCAAACAGACTGTGGAGAAACAATATTTAAAAATCACATCTAAAAATTAGAGCAGATATTTTTTGCCTGCAGTTTAGACTCTGCCTGAAGTTCATAAGTATATTGGAATTAGCCTGCAGTAAGTGTTGTAAGTATCAGATTATGTCTAATATTCAGGGACAAAAACAAATGTTTGGCATGCCTACATATACAGACTATATTGTCTGTCATCTGTGCTCAACAGATACTTTTTCTTTGCTTTTTATAAATATGATATTCATAGATCTTTCAGGCTGATTGTGCCACACTAAGACATATACTTGAGTAATCAAGAGGCTTGTGAATGTATGTAATTACTTTCCTCTTATTTATATATCCAACAATGCTGTCACAGCATGTGCTAGTATGATTGCCTGTTTGGTTAGGCATCCATAGTCATATTACACCTGACTTGTAATACAATATAGTAACTACAGCATATTGATTAATCAATTGACCATATCAAGAAACGTGAAGACTTGTATATGACCACCTTACAGAAAACCAATTGATTTACAATGGATCATTTGGTTTCTATCTGAGCACCAACAAAGATGTGCATGTACATTTACACACAAATACAGCAATTAACAAGTGCAGCTGAGCAAGCTGCAATAATCAGTTGTTGCTTCTGGACTATATCCTTCAAATTAATCAGGGCCTTTTCTTTTATTGGCTCATACTAGAAGCCATGGCAGAGTTTTAGCAGCCAGAGGAAACTAACACATGAGGTTTCTCTCCACTTGACAAAACCATCAAATGATTTAATGTGATTAAGATAATACATGGATTATTTTGTTATGATTCAGTGTATATTCCTTAACTTTAACATCAGGCACACTTGATTTTCAGTGTCCCACTTTACTTGCTAATATTTTCCAAACATCCAGTGAAACCAAATTAGAACCTAAATTACTGCTTTCCAGTTTCAATAATTTAAAACTTTTCAAAACTTCCGGTTAAGATGGCGACCGCGGCGGGGCCGAAAAACTCCGCCGCGGGGCCGAAAAACTCCGCCGCGGATCGCTTTTTCTTTTGCCGTTGTTTCCTCGGCTCTCCCCAGGCTTGAGTGGCGGGCCGGAGGGGGGAGTGGAGCGGTGTGGCGTCGGCTACGGGAGCAAGGAGATTGCTCGGCCGCGGCGGTTTTTACACTCTTCCGCCGGCCGGAGCTTAGAGCTGGGTGCTGGGGCCGCGAGAAAGACCATGGCGTCCCCGGCGTCCCCTGGAGATTCGGAGCTTCGGCGGATCACGGTTCCTGCCTATTCTCCGGCCTCGCTGGGTGCGGAAAGGCCTTTAGACGCTGGGGATCCGGACCGGAGGTTTGGTGGCCGCGAGGGTGACCAGAGCGCGGCGGGAGGACGGCGGATCCCGGAAGGCCCTGAAGGCTGCCTGCACGAGGCGGCGGACTTGGAGCTGGGCAGGGCCGGGGCGAGTCTGAGCTTCTCAGCTGGCTATGACTACAGGACAGGCTGCCTCGGCTCTTCGATTTCCAGTGGCCGGGAGAGGAATGGCACTGGAAGGAGGACTGTTCGTGAGGCCGAAACATCGGCGAACAGCCAGGCTGGACTTGTTGCAGCCTGGAGGAGTTTGCCTCTGAGCGGTAGGAA
>JANHGC010001581.1:105882-118470 GCA_027560395.1 Boaedon fuliginosus
TAAGCCACTTCGAGTTCCCCTTGACCGGGGAAGAGAAGCGGGGTATAAATCTAAATAAATAAATAAGCAAGTAAACAAACAAACAAACAAATAAATAAATAGTAATGTAGAGTAATATGGAGTAGTATTGAACTGTACAATGTTACCATATATTCTTGAAGCCAATGAAATAAAAAATAGTTTTTAGTGGCACATTGCACTCTAGAGTGAATTCCAGACATTCCAGGACATGCCTCCCTGGCTTAATCTAGAATACTGCATTCTTGTTTTGCCATTGCAAAGTTTGCAAGATATCCAGAGTCCCCCTCCTTATATAGTAGAAGCTGAGTCATACTTATAAGGGGGTTCTTCTGTTGCGTATTAAGAGCCTTGCTGTTCTTTAGGGGTGAAACAATTTAAGTCATCTGAATAGTTTATTCTGGCATGTTTCATGTCCATAAACTGAGATGGGTGGGCTTTAGCAGCAGGAAGCCATAGAGTGAAAGCTGTTTAATAGCAAATAATGCAACCAGGTTATGCTGGTAATTATTACATAATATATGCAAATTTTAGGCTTCAAACATAAATTTTATATATTGTAATTCTGGTCTTTGAGAAAGCATTGAATTTTATTTGCAAATGAGAATGGGGATGGGATAAAGAAATATTTTTAAAACACCATGTTAAGCTTGCTGTTCTGGGTTAATACATTATGAAGAAAAATAGCATATAGATGAAATGAATAAGTGTTCCACAAATAACTAAGTATTTTAGAAAAGCAGGGGGGAAAGGTTATCTTTATTTCTGGATCTATATATAAAAGAATTGATTATCTTGATAAATGGTAATTTAATTTTTTTTCTTGAAGCTATTTCTCCTTTTAACTTGTTTTCTTACATGAATAAGAAATGCTGGCTAATTAAATGAGCACAACGATGCGGGGAAAAAGGGAGATATTTTAAATAGGAATACATTGATTTATACAGTAAGATAAGTGCTTCAGCTAATTTTTTCATACCCGAAATATGGTTCTGAGTGTATCTAGAGTAAGTAAATTTCCTGCGTTAAAGCACTAGCAGAGAGACTGGGCGTTTTCGGTTTGTAATGCTGCTTCCCCCTCCCAATGAATGTCCTTTGTGTAACCCCAGCTAATTCAGAAATCTTTCTGTGTAGTGAGGACTGCCCTATCATGTGACGGAGGCCACTAGTTGCAGCCAGTGATTGGCTAACTCGTACAGAGCTAATTAGTGGCTCTGTATAAGAACTCCCTGCCCTGAAGTTAGAACCTTTCCTCACACACTGCTTAGTTATGAGCAGGTTAAAATGTTGAAGCTAGCCACGATTGATTCAGCAGCATGTGATAAAGGTTTAACACTTATGTGGGCTCGATGGAGCCAAGTGGTAGACAATAAAATCAGCTGCTGCCAATTTGGATGAATGAGTGTATCCTGGAGTTGGTAACTGCCACTTTAAGACGGCTGCTTACCCCCTTTCTATGGACTGCAGTTGAGAATCTTTGAAAGAACTTGACTGAGACAGTTTTCCTTTCTTGTTTTTAATCACAGGAATGAAGCATTGATGATACTTTATCAGCAATAGAAAATATCTGTAAAGGGAAAAACCTTACATTTTGCCTTCTATAAAAGATGTTTTGCAAATTTGGCTTCTGTAACCATGACAGGGAAGAATTGTTAACGGAAGCTGAAAAAGGCATCACCAGGAAGCATGGCTTACTAGGAATGGGTAAGTGTGATGCAATATTGGCTCTTGCTATACATCATCTCTTAATACAGAATGCATTAAAAATGTCCTGAATTTTAGATTTTCCACAGTTTGAATAATAATGTTATTAAAATCAAGTATACTAGTTCTTTTAAGTTATTTCCTGAACTTCTTTGGTATAGAATAAATGAAATAGATTGCTTTGAACGTTTGGGACAGATAGTTCAATTACTAAGAGGCACGAAAGTGACAGAAAAGAGAATGATTCAGGGCAATGTTTTAAGGAGAGGGCATGATTTTATTTTGCTTTCTCTATTATAAATTTGTTTCTATTTTCATAGGTAGGAGATGTAGCAAGCATTTTGTGTGGTAAAACTTTAAATAGTACTTTTGGAAAACAAGCATGGTTTTTAAATTAATGTTTCCATTTCTGCTAATATTACAGAGGTACATTGTTAGAAACTTAAATATTAGTCTGTAGTTTTCTGAGAATTGAAGTTTTAAAAATGCTACTTTTCACTAACTCAGCTCCATAGTAATCTTCAATTCAAATATATAGATAAAATGTAATTTAGGAAAAAGTACATAATACATATAGTAGCAAAGAAAAATTGTTGCAGAGTGTTCTGGTTTTTGAATGAACCTTCTAAGAAAGTTGTCACATCAAGAGAGAAAATGTATTTTTTTTTTGTATTAGTCATGCTTCCTTCAATTACTCATTTACAGATTTTCCTTATAAGAATGGTTATCTTGAAACAAATAGAGGAAACAATTAGTGGGCAGTCAATAAAATTAAATAGGAACATAAACAGGAAAAATACAGTGAACGTCTGAATAGTGGTCTTATTTTTATTTTCATTTATTTTCATTCATTAATTTTTTGTTTAAAGCTTTTGATAGCAAGCTTGTCGCTTTTGTGATGTTTGAAGCTTTTGTGGTATTTGAAACACTTTAGAAGAGGAAGTCAACTTTTATGCTGTAATTTCTCTAGCTACAGGTTTTTTTAAATCTACTATTCAGAATTGTTTTCTTGTACCTAAAAATGTTAAAACAATTATTTCAGAAAAAAATACAGATGTTATATAAAATTACACAGGAAGTTCTTAATGAGAAGAGCAATAAAAAAAAGAATAGGCCTTCAGATAAGCATGCTTTTTAAACAACTCTGTTCCTTATTAAACTGGAAAGAATGTGAACTCTCCTGTGGCAATAATTCTTGCTTTAGCTAAGGTGTGTCCAGTGAATACCTGGGAACAGGTACATGCTGAATATAAGAAAATTTGGGGGGAAGTCTTATATTTCATTTGTTATAAAAGATAGAGGCTCTTATTTAAGCAACCTTCAGCTTACGCCTTATACACACTAAATTTTTAGAATGTAAAATAACTGGATAATCTTGCATGTGAAAAGGTGAAAAAACAGTTGTTGCTTAGAAATATCCAGCTATTTTTTGAAAAGCAAGGAATCTAAGATTTAAAATAAGAATTATACTAAGATATATTTGCTGTGCTTTTTAATGTTTACACTTGTACATTGAAATATCCCCCTGATGTTTTTACCTGACCATGCAAAACGTTGAAAAGGTGACTTCATTATAAATACTAATTTTGCTTCATCAACACTGTGTATTTGGGTACTTGGTAAGATCAGAAGGAAAGGGGGCTTTTGTTTTATAAGCATGTGGAGGTTTAATTTTTGTTCTTTGCTAATCATAAACTTTCCTGAGTGGTGACATGTTCATGCAGCTATCTTGGCAACAGTAAGGAAGCTGTTTAGCCTGGCCTTCTTCCAGGATGCTTTCCAATGTTCCAATATTACAGCCCTGTTTTCCCTAGGAATTTCCCACCCAAGTACTAAGCAAGCCTGATACTGCTTAGCTTTCAGCACCTAGACAAGATCAATCAGGTGATGTCAAAAAATTGCTGGTATTGAAAAAAAAAGTTGGAATGTGTTTACTCGTCTTCAACATCTCAAATCTATTTAAAATGTAGGTATTTATGGTAATAGAATGTGAACTTTTTAAAGGTCTTCTCATAATTTTTTTTTCCTGAGCTAGTTCCCAATCAAATTATCCATCAAATTAGAGAATATCACTTTATATTTATAAATTGGAGAAGATATAGTTAAAGTACAGAAATTATGGAATCTCCTTAAAATACACCACCAGGTTTTTATTTCCATATAGTACTTTAACACTTCACCTTTATATAGCTGTAGAACATATAACTAGGCATTTGCAGATATAGCCAGTACTTGTTGGAAAGTATCCTTAGAATAATGACACAAAATCTGACTAGCCTTTTCAGACATTTGGTGATATTTCATTTTATTTGCATATCCTACTAGGACAGTCAGAACTCTCTAGTATGAATACTTACATTAAAGATACACTTCTTATTCTACATCAGAATAAGAGGAAAACTGGTGTCTGTCATTTTCTGGACGTGAAAATGGGAGTGGCAATCTGTGGGTTTCCTTTGGAAGTCAGGAACTTTAAGACCAATGATTTCAGTGGGATTAGGTGTTTCCAACTGTCCTTGAGTCTAAACCAGTGATGGTTAACCTTTTTGGTACCGAGTGCCGAAATTGGAGCATGCATCTGCCAAAAAGGCACCAAGTGCCAAAACACGCATACTGGAAACCAGAAGAGCCGCTCCCAGTGCGCGCATACGTGCTGCCCACCTGGTCTTCCAGTTTCTAATGCACATGCGCACATGAAGACCAGGAGGCCAGCGTGCGCATATGCACTGGGGAGTTCGGTTTCCGGTGCTCCCATGCACGCGAAGACCATGCACGCTGGAACCCGGAAGATCAATGGGTGACAGCATGCCCGGAGAGATGGCTCTGTGTGCCACTTCTGGCACACGTGCCATAGGTTCGCCATCACGGGTCTAAACTGATAAGTATCTTAAATATAGTAGGATTGTCACATTTGCAGCACAAGCTGAACATAATAGACCACTAGACAACATGTGACTCATTGGGTCATAATTTAAAAGATATTTCTTAACCTAAACACAGAAAGAGAATGACTACAAGTGTACAAAAAAGGAGGGTGGGCAGGAGAGAGTTTTTTCTGGGGATCCGAATGGGCGTGGTTTTGTCTGCTGCCTGCATTCCATGGATGGAGCTTTGCTTATTTGCACAGATCGGTTTCTGGCATGCCATGGACTGGTGCCGATCCATGGGCCAGGGCTTAGAAACCCATCTTAGCAGAAGGGAAATAATATATAACACTGTTCCAGGGAATACACTTTATGTTTTTCTTAATAACTCTTGTAGTATTAATTATTAATCTTTGAAATGTTTTTTTATAACATGAAATATTGTCTATTTCTAATGTTAAGGTTCACATAAAATATCTGTAACATAAATTTATGAAAATTATATCAATTAACAATCCCTGCTGTCAATTTAGAAATAATTCCTGTTGAGTATAGTTGGCCATCTCCTAAACAGTTCTTCAACCTTGGCAACTTTAAGACTTGTGGACTTCAACTCCCAGAGTTCCTCAGCCAGCAAGTCCACAAGTCTTCAAGTGGCCAAGGTTGGAGACCCCTGGGCTAGAGGTAAAGAAATTAAAGGACTTCAACCTTGGCTTTAATTTTAAAAGTGTGCCTTAGTGAGCCCCACTGAAAATTATTAGTAAGTTCTAAGTGCATATGTTTAGAATTGGGATGTTAAAAACAACTACTTTTTATGTAAGTGTAATGGATGTCCAGACATATAATACATGTTTTAGATATGCTTGTTGTAGGTTGCAGGTACATTTTGTATTATGTCACAAAATGCTTTATGATAATTTTGTGTCATAAGCATATAAAATTTGCTAAATTTCAATTCCTTGGGAATCATGGGTTTAGGGTTGTAGGCAAATTCTATAAATTAGCCCATTTCAGGTATCTTTGTTGAAAAAGTTTTGCCTTGTGATGCACCATTTTGTCCAATTAAATTATTTATTTATTATTTATTTATTAACTTTATATTAACTTTATATTTAAATTTAAATTTATATTTAAATTTATATTTATATTTAAATTAAATTTATTTATTAGATTTATATCCCGCCTCTCTTCAGCCCTTCCGGGGGAACAGACACAAGAGTTTTAATGCTATGTAACATTTTTAGGTCATTTTGGTTAAAATATCCAAAAAGTAGTCCTGACATCAGTTAATAGGCAGCTTAACTAATAGATTGCTTGTGAAATAATAGTGAATTTTCAAGAAAATTATTGTAGCTGCTATGAACAATTGTAGATTTCTATACCAATTTACATTTTGCTAAATTAATGGAAAGGAGATGACAGGAAAGTGGGTTTGTCTGGGGAAGCTACAATAGTGTGGTCTTCCTATTTAGTCTCATATGTGTGGGGCAGTAAATATTCTGATCTTATATAAGGATCAATGAACTAGAGGGACACTTGTAAGTGCTACATCTCTCCAATTCTGTCAAATGTGCACTGTTCTAGAGGAATTGCACTTAAAAAAACAGGCTTGTTGAGTTGAGAATATTTTTGTTTCATTGTTGTCTCAGTGATGATCCTGTCTGCATAAAATAGCATTTCAACAGTTACTCTTGCTATGGTAACGTTTAGTTTCTTCAGTCCACTATAAATAGGCAGTTTTTGAAAATGGTGAGGAAACTTCCCTTAATCGAAAGGAAGGAAGCTATGACTGTTAATCAAGACTAGCCAACAGGATCATTTTATCCTAGTATTTTGTCATCTGCACTGGCAGTTCGTTCATAGAGCCAATTGAAAGTTGTGGTTTTCATTGCTTGGATCTATTCCAGGACATGCTATCTGAAAATAGTTTAGAATAGTAAACTATAACAGAAATATTTTGATCCCTTTGAATATACATCCAACATTCTGTTAATTGTTTTAGTGTTTTTGTAATATGCTACTTGCTACCTGGTTTATTGTGGTATTACTTGCTCCATTTTTATTGTTATAGCTGACTTTATATTTATTGATTTTATTTTGTTTTCTGTTATTAATATTTTCAAAATATACAGTATGATCCATATATAGCACCAAAAGAATTTTGTCCATTTCTTTTTTCACCTTGCAAATCTTTGTTATTTTCTGGATTTGTTTTAGGTTTTTATTGAAATCAGAGTAGCTTTCTTTAATAGAAATGGCTAGTATGTTGATGTGTGGAATTAGAGAGTTTTTTTCATTTACTGAATCTTTCAAAAATATTTTATGATTCTACTGTGATTTCTTAGATTCCTTTTAAAAAACAACATCTGCTGCTTGGAATATATTAGTTTAAGTCTTCTCCTGAGTAGTAGCTTTTTTTGCTAGATCTTGGTGTTGTTCTGCCTACATATTAACTAGGCTCATCTTACCTGTATCAGTAGTCTATTGGGTTCTTATTGGGTTCCAACCACTATCTATAGAGAGCAAGAACGTTTTTGAACTTGACACAAATAAGCTTGTGTGGATGTGTTTTTTTAATTCCAATGACTACCTTCTTAAAGCAACTTAATTATAAGTATTATTATTATTATAACTCGATATCCCATGCTATATACTGTATTTTGAATAGGTATTGCTAAAAGCCATTTTTCTTAAATTGAAATGTAAGTGGTACTGAAGTATATGTACCAGTTTTAATATGTGGTTTTCCTACTTTTAAGCCTTCGCTATTCCTGTCTTTGGCAAATTTTTATAAAGTGATTACACATTTTAAATGAGTCAGTTCCAGAGGTGGTATCTCAGTTCCTGTTCTTTTGGATAAAACTTTGTTGGGAGTTCTCAAAAACGATATTTCAGAATGTGGATGTGGTCACCCTAGTCACTTTCAAAGCATCTTAAAGGAAACTAACATCAACTGTAGCACTGATATAGTGTAAAATTTATCCTGAGTCACAAGATACCCTGCAAATGTGTCTTAGGATTTTTGGATACATAATAAGTTCTCTGTCCTAAATTGTATCAAATTTGATGATTTGATAGATTAAGAAATGCAGTTGGCTCTAAACTAATGCAGTTCTTCAAATAGTTAAACAATTTTGACTTGTTTGTGATTATGAGATGTCTGTGATTTTGTATTCAAACTAGTAAACTAAATTGAAACTATGAAAATTAAAATAGCCATTTTAGTTATAACCGTTAACTATATTTGTGTAATATTATATCTAATAATACTTTATGAAACAATATTCTTGGGAGGCAATATTTCTAATAATGCTTTCTAGTTTGTATTTTTTATTTAATAAAATTTATATTTTATTAAGATTATTAATATTAAGAAAATTATATAGTGGCCATTACTTAACCCAGTTCCTGCCTGTCTAGCAGTTCAAAAGCATTCAAATGCGAGCAAGTAAATAGGTACCCCTTTGGTAGGAAGACAACAGCATTCTGTGCGCTATGTTGTACAGTCATGTTGGCGACATGACTGAGAGCAGCCACAGAAGAAGGAAGTAAACCGGGAAAGTACAGGGGCCCCCCTCCACTCCCAACCCTCAAAGCCATATTTATCAAAATATAGTTCCCAGTTTCCCCGTGTTAATGAAGTCCATCTGAAAAGAAATTCATTTGCTTGAAGGATGTAACTAGAGAAATCCTTGGGGGCAGTAAAAAAAAAAAAAAGACTGCACAGTTAAAACCCTTCTTTTTACATGCATATTTCAGTGACATTGATTTAAAAGTTTCTAGTGAGTCAAAAATAAAATGAAGAGGATCCTGGATGTTATTAAATATAAATTTATTAAATAAAAACTTGCACTGAATTTTCATTACACTTTGTTTACAGTGGTGATTGAATAATGATGGTTCAAGTATTTATTGGAGTTGAAAACGTGGCAGATGACTCTTATGAGGACAGCAATTAGAAGAGATATCAGGAACCCCATTATATTTTATTTATTTCATTTTATTTATTCGATTTATACCCTGCCTCACTTCCCCAATCAAGGGGAACTCAAGGCGGCTAACAACAATTTAAAAATTACAATATTCACAATAAAAACATCTAAAACAAAAATCACACATCCGGGGGCGGCATATCGATTCCAGGCCTTCTCCCAGAGCCAGATCTTTACGGCTTTGCAGAAGGCCAACAAGGTGGGGATGGTCCTGATCTCTGCTGGGAGCTGATTCCAGAGGGTCGGCGCTGCCACAGAGAAGGCTTTAGCACAGGGACCCACCAGCCAACATTGTTTGGCTGACGGGACCCGTAGCAGGCCAACTCTGTGGGACCTAACTGGGCGCTGGGAGGCATACGATAGCAAAAGGCGGTCTCGAAGGTACCCCGCCCTTAAGCCATTTAGGGCTTTATAAGTTGTTACTAGCACCTTGAATTGCACCCGGAAGATCGGTGTTAATCACTCCCATGGCTGTATTCTGTACCAGTTGAAGTCTCTGAGTGCTCTTCATGGAAATACAGAAAATACTGTAATAGCAGCTTCTAATCTAGCCTTTTGCTCAAGATCTGGCTTTGTCCCAGAAAAATACTCCCAACCTACAAAACCATATACTGCTCCATAGTACCTTGAAGTTGAAAGCAAGAAAGCAAACGTTTGTCACCCCTACAAGGGGATCTCCAAATTGTGGAAGTCATCAAGAACTAGGCAGCTGCTGAAGATGGCAAAATTGGGAGTAGCTTCTGAGAGCCCTCAGATTTAACACATAGGCATTTTACAGAGAACAGGTGGTAGGTGCTGGCTTTAGACTGCAGGTTTAATGATTTACATTTCCAATAACACCAAATTGCACACAATGAAAAAAAGACCCTTTTCTACTTTAAGATTATGTGAGAAGGACAAATACTGTGCCCTAGTTTAAGGCAGCTTCCAATGTTCCTATAATAATGCCCCTTATTCCTTTTTATAAACTTTGGGAAAGAAATTATCCATTTTCTCTGGGTCAAGACAGAAAATCCTTTACAAATATTTACATGGAAGTATATTTTTAGATATTAAAAAAATCAGAGTTAATGCAAGTCACAAATATTAAAAAAAAATCTTGCCAGCATTTTATAAATTGCACCCATATAACACCTATCTTCCGCGAGCTGCATTGGTTGCCAGTGGTCTTCTGGGTGCAATTCCAGGTGCTAGTAACAACTTTTAAAGCTCTACATGGCTTACGAGTGGGGTACCTTCGAGACCGCCTTCTGCCGCCTTGTGCCTCCCAGCGCCCAGTTAGGTCCCACAGAGTCAACTTGCTACAGGTCCAGCTTCCCCCCGAGATTACGACCATCCCCACCTTGTTGGCCTTCCGAAAAGCCACGAAGACCTGGTTTAGTCGGAGGGCCTGGAATTGACTACCTCTCCCTCTTGAATGTTTTGTTGACTGTTTTGTTTAACATTTTACATTGTATTGATTGTTTTATATCAATTATTGTTAGCCGCTTCGAGTTCCCTTTGATCGAGGAAATGAGGCAGGGTATAAATCAAATCAAATAAATAAATAAATAAATAAACAAACATGCCAAAAAATGCCTCCCTCAAATCGCCACCCCAATATCTGAAGCTATCTTTGGAAGATTGGGGAATGGAGGTTGAAGTGCTTTCTTCTCAGGAACGACCTCTCCCATTCTTCAGGATGATGCCTGCTAACAATGAGGTACCATCATCTCCTGAAGGAAAAGCCCAATTCTGGCTACTTGGTCATTCATACAGGCATCGAAACGCACCGCTGAATTTTATGTAAGACAATCAACCCAGTTCTAATGAAAAATTGTCTGCTCCTGATGTGTAAAATTTGATTCCCAGAAATCTCCAGACAGCACAGCCATGCTGAAAAAATTTTTAGGTCAAAATTCTCTCATCTGGAAGTTGGAAATAAATGGTCAGCAAAACCAGCAATACAACTTACAACCACAATTGATGCTAAATTTTATGTTACTAAGCAAGATAGTTGTTAGGTGAGTTTTGCCCCATTTTACAACCTTTCTTCCCACATGTTAAGTGACTCACTGCAGTTGTTAAGTTAGTAACATGGTTGTTAAGTGAATTTAGTTTTCCCATTGACTTTGCTGGTTAGAAGGTCTCTCCAAAGTGGTTCACATGACACTGGGACCCTGCCTCGCTCATAAATATGAAACAGTTGCCAAGTGTCCAAATTTTGATCACGTTACCATGGGGATGCTGCAATGGTTGTAAAAGTGAAAAACAGTCATAAATCACTTTTTTCTGTGCCGTTGTAACTTCAAATGATCACTAAATGAATGGTTGTAAGTCAAGGTCAATCTGTATTCAAAAAACCACATTTCAGACTTCTAGGATCTTAAAGGGGCTACTGTTGGATCAAGCTGTCAAATGTTTCAGCTCTTTCTCCGGGGACTTGATCACAGACTGGATTTTTTCTTGTAATATTTGTGTTCATCAGCTTCCAATAAGTTGCAGGAATATTAACATCATACAGAACAACTGTTTGCATATGTACGTTATCAGTAGATAATAAACATTGTCCATGTCCTCAGCATTTTAGTTCCCTCTATAATTTGTCAAGCCATTGTTCAGTAGGACATCACTTCAAAATATCCCTTTATCTATTCAGCAAAGCAGTTGTATTTTATAAACCAGTTGCAGTAAATTTCATGATTTTATAGGGAAGGGGGGATGGTGCAAAATAAAGAAAAAAAGCACTCATAATGCATCTTATTTTTTAATGATAAATATATGACCATTTTGAGACCTCCAGACTACTCCTTGCTAGGTGCAATCTACCTTTAGAGTGTGAGTAAATATCGGCTTTGGTGCACTGCAAATCACAGCTGCTAAAAGACATGCCCTCTTTTTAATTCCAAGGCCAAAGAACAAGCAATATTCATAACTGCAGTGAGTTATCAGGAACCAACTGTATTTTATTACCCCGAAACATCTTAAATATTGAATCAGTCAAGAGAAATCCATTAGTGCTGTAGAGATAAGTTGCCCTGTGTACATTATTCTTTTGTAACAACAGATGCAGATAATGTTCAAAGTTAGAATTCATTTCTTGCTATGTAAACCTTGAAATCAACATGGTTGCTGATGTAACAACAAATTTAACATCATCTGTCACAGGAATATATTGATTTCGGTGTAGATGAATAAAAAACAAACTATAAACGAATTTACCCATGATTGAGGTGAATTGGTATGGTATATCTGGATTGCCATATTAATCTGTCAATGCTAGATTTATCATCAGAGTTATTATCCTGGAACAGCATAAAATGCTGCTAAACTGATAATAGCAATAGCACTTAGGCTTATATACTAATTCGCAGTGCCTTACAGCCCTCTATAAGTGCTTTACAGAGTCAGACTATTGCCCCCAAATCTGAGTCCTCATTTTACCCACTTCAGAAGGATGGAAAGCTAAGTCAATCTTGAGCCTAGTGAGAATTGAACTGCCAAATTGCAGGCAGCCGGCAGGCAGCAGAAGTAGCCTGCAATACCGCATTCTTACCACTGCATCTCTGTGGCTCTTAATAACCAGTACTAAGTAAAATAAAAATAGTGTATGTGTAGCCATATGCCAACGGAGAGAAGACTATCTAAAAATACTTAATTTTGTTGGGTTTCCACTATGACTGGACTACAATGGTGCCCTTTATAAATATAGTCTGGTTGGTCTAGGTCTGATTTCATCGCTACGATGAAATGATTAGACAAAAAAATCCATCTCATTTTAAGATTAAAGCTACTTTTATTGAGATTGACTGTAGTAATAGAATCTTTCCATCCTGGTTATGTTTTACCTCTTCCCTCTCTTATACTCAGGTGAATTAGGGAATGGGGAGAGTGTCTGTCTGAGCTGTTTACACATACCTTCGTTGTTTGTGCTTAAGCAATGTTTTTGTCCTCATCGCTATGGCAACAGAGGAGGAGCTAAGATGGCGACCGCGGCGGCTGCAACTTTAAGTTCCGCTGCGGGCCGTTTT
>JANHGC010001581.1:149755-161221 GCA_027560395.1 Boaedon fuliginosus
AGAATTGAGGCTTTTGAACTATGGTGCTGGAGAAGACTCTTGCGAGTCCCTTGGACTGCAAGGCGATCAAACCAGTCTGTCCTAGAGGAGATCAACCCTAACTGCTCTTTAGAAGGCCAGATCCTGAAGATGAAACTTAAATACTTTGGCCATCAAATGAGAAGGAAGGACTCACTGGAGAAGAGCCTAATGCTGGGAGCGATTGAGGGCAAAAGAAGAAGGGGACAATGGAGAAGGAGGATGGAGTCACTGAAGCAGTCGATGGAAGCTTAAATGGACTCCGGGGGATGGTAGAGGGCAGGAAGGCCTGGAGGAACCTTGTCCATGGGGTTGTGATGGGTCAGACACGACTTCACAACTAACAACATGTTCTTTAATTCTAACAATTAAATAGAAATTGATCTGCTAAAGCACTAGTCTAATTTTTGCTAAATCTGCTAGAATCTTCAATTTCAAAAACAAAAACACTTATTACAAAATCAATTATTTAATAAATAAGGAGTCATTTGCTCTTAAATTTCAGCTGTGTTTTCAGTACGCAAAGTTTTGTAAGAAAGGTTGAATCACATTATCTCTCCACCTTGTTATGACATGTCATATATTTATATGAATAATTTCAAGGACTATAAGACACTAATATTTTAGGCCCAGCAATTCAAGACTTGATTTTCATATGTGAGATTTGGTTTAATCACACTGCCTAATCTAAAATACATTTTCATATTCTATCCTTTGAAATTTGTTGAAAATACAGTAACAGTAAGAAGATAATATAATCCGCTTTGAAATCTGAGAATAAAATGAGAAGGAAATTGGCAGCATCCTTATTCTACTCAATAAGTACCCAGAAGTATCTCCACTAGATTCCATGGCATTTATTCCCGGTATCTGTAGAATTTCAGACTGAATTTTCAGTAGCATTTATGTATTGAGCCTTCAACTCAGACAGATTGAGAGGAGCCATGCATAGAAATTGATTGTACTGGCCTTTCTGGGGTCTGAATATCCAATGAATGTCAGGAAATGTGTTAATATGAAACAAGTCTGAAGCTATATGTTTAATGTATGCTCACATAGTATGTTGAAGATTGCAAACAAACTAATGCATTGCTCTTTTTCTTTTATTTTAAACATTAAAATAAAACAACACTGGTTTCTTCAGATTTATATTCCTGTTGTGCTGTTGCTGAGCCTAAAGGAAATTAGCTCAGCAATTATTCAGAATCATGGATCCACAGAGGCCTGAAGCAGGTCCTGAGCTACTGCAGAATCCTTGTGTAAAAGTGCCTTCTCCAGCAATTAAAGAGTTGCAGTCTTGCACAGAAGCATGGTTGTTCGCTGTAGCCATCCCTTAACTAAGGCAGGAAATCTTGTCTCCCCAGACACTCATTCAGGTATTGTTTTTCAAGTCATAGTCAAATATACCTGAATTAATTTAGATCACTGGTGTGCTCTGAGAAAGGAGTCTATCTTAGACTTCATCTGATAGTCTGTATTTGAATTGGTTAATGTCCTTTTACAACTTTACAGACTACATCAAGACAGAGATAACAGCTGAAACTCGGCAGCATGCTCCTACATTGTATGCTTCCTCTGTGTGGGGCAATGAATTTCCTTGTTGAAAGTGACCAGCTTGATCAGCTCCTCAAAATTATTTACACATTGCAAAATTAGTTTGGCTCTTCAAGTGTGTTCGGGATCAGGAGAGTTGCTCATTTTTCAATCATTAAGAAAATTATGAATACTATTTGAGTTTGGTTGATGAGAAAGATATCAGGGAGATGTTTAATATATTATGCATTTATTTTTATTTATGTATATAATATAATGTAGGGAACTGCTTGGCTCCAAATGATCGGACAAATCTTTAAAAGCAGGAACAATAAAATAATTAAGAGACATTACAGTTTTCCAGAAGGGGAAAAAATAAATATAACAAAAGAACAAACTAACAACAATATAACAAAGTTATGTTAAAGCCAAAAAAATGTGCTTGGATTCCCACATATTTCTCATACAAAAAGTTAGGTACTTCACGCTAGAGAATTGCAGCTACTGCAGCAGCTTCATTGATAATGCTGGGTTTTGTTCTATGACTGGGGACAACTAGTTTCTATTAACCATGATTAGCCAAGCTTTCCATTAATATTAAGACAACTCTGCTCATATTAGAGTGTCTCTCTTCACCTTGAATCAATCCATATTGTCAAAAAAATGTTTCAAGCACATATTTTGGGCGGATATGGGTAAACCAATGGATTTCTTTTGACTCCTTCATACTTTTGTTATGCTTGAACAAAGCCATGGCATAATTTGTGAGATTAGCTTCATGGAAAATACATTTCAGTTGTGCAGTTTCAATTGTGCAGTATGCAAAATAGTGAATTTAATGCACAAATTGAACAGCTTTATAGTGATTTATAA
This sequence comes from Boaedon fuliginosus, assembly GCA_027560395.1. Lineage (NCBI taxonomy): Eukaryota > Metazoa > Chordata > Lepidosauria > Squamata > Lamprophiidae > Boaedon > Boaedon fuliginosus. Next base: position 152,180 of record JANHGC010001581.1, read on the forward strand.
GCAGTATATCATATGGGATATCTCATGTTCTGGTATTAAATCAAGTCCCAGGCTTAAAATAATTAGGTAATTGATCAACATTCTTCTAATTACTATATTTGCAGAGAATAAACTACATATATTTAGAGAACACTTAACAACAACATCTGTAGATCTACCACAGTCCTGAGAAATATTCTAGTCTGATCTTAGAATGATAGTACAAATGATTTCTCAAAAGCACTACTTTCTTCTATATACTTTCAGATTTTAATAAACCAAAATAACCTATTTTGTCAAAAGCTGTTGACCATAGTTTCCCTCTCCAATAAAAATCCCACTTTCCTTTCCACTGGTCTCAGTTTTGCCTTAGTGAACTAATACTGAATGCCAACATAATTTTATATAAATATAAAGAGAACCAATAGTTATATAACCAAAGTACCTTCAACCAAGTTCAGACAGGAGAGCAATACTGAAAGCACAGAGGAGCCCTAAGATTTGCAAGGGAAAACAAATAGGAAAACCAAAAGAGGGAAGAAAAAAAAGCCAAATGAGGACAGAATGCCAATTCACTATCAGCAGAAAAATAATACCTAAAAACGAACTCTTTTTCTAAGTACTAATCTTTATGCAGCCAAAAAGAACACCATCCATACATAAAAGGATGAAGGCTGCAGAAATGCAGACATATTTTAGGGAGTAAAAATGAACAATTTGTGATCTCTGTTTTGCTCCATTGTACATTGGTATAACTCAGGCAGCTATTGTAATGCCATTGATACATGTTGTGCCACTTTGGAGGAGGCATCAAGAAATGCAAACTAAATGACAATTTGTGATTTCAATAGATCTTTCTCTTCTTCTCCCATATATTTCCAAGAAGGCTGATTAAACAAAAGTTTAGAGTGGATAAGAGCAACTGAATGGGGTTTAATCAAGCTAAGATGAAATACCATGAGTTGAAAAAAATGTCAGTCTAGATGGAATTATTACATGGGGTTATAGTCTCCTGAAAGATAAAGGTAGTCCTTGAGGTTTTCCTTGATTTGTGGCTATCATGACAAATGCACTGTTGTCTTATCAAGACAATCTTTGAAGAACTTTGGCTAATCTATCAGCTACATCCCTTTAAAGAGAAAGTGGAACTTGTTCATTTAATAAGAGTTCAAAGTTACAGAAACTTATGATTTATACTTGTACTTAAGACCATCACACCACTCCCTGTGGTCATGTAATTGCAATTTCTGTAGTTGGCAACTAGTTTGTATTTATAAACAATTGTAGCATCCTGAGGTCACATGATTGCAATTTGCAACCTTTTTTCCCAGTTTCCAGGAAAAAAACCACCACCCATTGGTTAAGCTAAATTGCTTAACCACAGTGTGATTCATTCAATAAGTGCATAAGTCACTTAAGAAAGCATGATTTGCTTAACTGCCATAAAAATTGTCATACAATTGGGTCCAACTTGACTTATGACTTCAGTGATTTATGATGGAAACTCCAGTCCCAATTATGATCATACACTGAGGACTATTCGTAATCATCTGACCGGTCTAACCCAAACATATAGTCTATGGATTTGTATTAACCTTTGCTACATTTGTGGGGGTCTAGGGAACTGGAACAAATTTCTGTACCAGTTGCACTACATTCAAGATTTATAGGAACTATACCCACAGAATTCAGCTACTAAGTTCAACTGTAGAGTTCCTTCTCATATGCTAGTCAGTTTGATCTATTAGAGGGATGGACAAATGGTACTACAATCTTTTTCTTCCTCCTAATTTTTAAATTATCTTTCAAATCTTGCGTATATCTGTTTTCTTCTGTTTCTGCTTTAAATCAGGTACAACTCCACCCCAACCATGAAAATTCACCAGGTGATTCTGGATTGCAATCTATGCCATAGATAATTGGGGTCGGGGGAACACAAGAGAATGTAATGTAGGCTACCTTGAATTTCTGAAGGATAACAATAAAACAAACAAATAAATCAATATTGTACTTTTAAAAACTAACGAAGTGGGGCCTTGAGACTTTGCCTTCAAAATAAGCATAATTTTATGTTTTATTAAAGGCAAAGCCAAAAGGCACCATTTTGCTAGGGGGGGGTTAAGTACAACTTTGATTTATTTTTTATTGTTAGATACTTGGAAATACATAAGTGGAACTTTAAAAAATCCTTTTCAAATAAGCATAAACATCTCCTAACAGTGGTTTTTCATCTATATAATAAAATATTGAATATTGTCAAGATGTCAAAAGCAGATTATAGTACTACAGATTTGGCTTATCTAATTATATGAGGACTGAATATTTATTAGTAAATAACACTTGAGAAAAAATAACTTATTGATCATATATTAAAAAATTCTGTACCAGATACAAGTGCTTTCATGATTCAAATGTATTTGTTGCTGTTGGGGTAGTATGCCACTTTGGAATGAACTGGCAAATCTATGTTATTAGCTTTAATCATAAATGTGATTTTTATCCTAATTGTCAGAACTGCCTCCATTCAAAACCCAAGAAAGAAAACTTGTGATTCCATTGAAGTAGAGAAGAGGTACTTCTACTGAGTTTAAAATGATAGTGCCGAAAGCAAAGCAAGATCTGATTCAAAAGACACAAAAGTTACAGGTTGAAAGTTTCCCCAAATCCCTCCCCCAGGGACCCAGGCTGAATGTCCAATTCACATCCCGCATAGTGTCATTTGAAACACATCCTCAGGTATTTTCGTCCATCTGGAGTTCTAGGACGGTTGGCTTGACTGAGCGTAAACAACTCTATTCAGCACTGCCGTAATTCTTGAGAGCAAACCTCCCTTTTAGTTCATATGGGCCTTCATCACACCAGCTCACTTCCCAAACCCCAATGCCATGCCCTCCTTCCCCGTTACTATAGCAAGCATGCATCAAAGGGAAAACCCATGGCGGAGATCTGGCTGACATTCGGCCCTCCTACAGTAGAGACAATTGCCCTAAGGAAAAGACATAAGACAAGATAGGCAGGACAGTAGCAATCTACAATACAGGGGAGTAAGGCTTGTCATGGTATTTAGTGTGAAACAGTTGAAGGAGTTTGGGACCTTGGATGTTTCGAATGTTCACCCATTCAGACTATGAGAGAGAAATGTTTCCAGGCCACCAATTACTGAACTTTCCCCCTATATTTCATGGAATCCAGGATTTCTTTGAGTTTGAAGTGTTATTCACCTTTGATGTGGAGGGGAATTGGAGAGGCAAGTTGGGCTGGTCGAAGAGGAGATACATGCTCAGGCTTTAGCAAGCTAACATAAAACACAGGGTGGATCCGCCTAAGGTTTTGGGTAGCTCTAACTGTACTGTGACCAGATTGACAATTCTAGCAATGGGGGAAGGGCCTACATACTTGGACCCAAGTTTCTTTGATTTTTGGGTGGTCTGTAAGTACTTTGTAGATAGGAAGACCCAGCCCCCTACTTAGAACTCTTTTGGTTTAGCTCTTATCTTGTCAGCCTGTCTTTTATGGGCTTGATGTGCCTCGTCTAGTGCCTTACAGGTGACGGGCCAAATACATTGAAGCTGTTCAATCCATTCCACTAAGGAAGGGATCTGGGACTTCTTCCCCTGGGGCAATTCTGGTAGGGGTAAGAAATCCTTGACCAGAAGCCACTTTAAACGGGGTGAAGCCAGTGCTACTATGGATGGAGTAATTGTAAGCGACCTCAGCAAAGGGAAGTCAATTGTCCTGCTAGTAGTTTACATAGCACTTACTGTTCCAGAACCAAGTTCATACATTCACACATTCATACATTAGTTTGAGGATGGTGGGTGGAGCTTAGACCCTGGGAAGAGCCTAACAACTTCAGGAACTCCCTCCAGAATTGTACCCCCCTATTTGAAATGATGCAGTCACGAATCCCATGTAACCTATACACATGTTGGATAAATAGTTTGGTGAGCATTTTTGTGGAGGGAATCTTGGGGCAGGGTAAAAAGTGCACCTGCTTGGGAAATAGGTCTGTGATCACCCAAATAACTGTGTTTCCCCCACTCTCAGGTAGTTTAACAATGAAATCCATAGATATTTCCTTCCATGGGTCACTGGGACTGGCAACATTCTGGAGGAGTCCAGCAGGCTTCCCTGGGGGCCTCTTATCAGAAGCACACACAGGACAACTGACCACGTAGGTCTCTATGTCCTTTTTCAGCAAGGGCCACCAAACCATCATTTCAATAGGTGTAAAGTTTTCATGAAGTCAAAATGCCTAGCAGCTTTTGAATCATGGGTCCATTGCAGCAATCCCCCTAAGACTGGTGGGAAGGTATAGTTTAGCGCTGATCTAACCCAGGCCACCTCTCATGGTGCACTTGTTTGAGTGGGACAGGAACCAGTCATCACTTTTCAGTGCTCCTTTCAACTCCTCGCTTAAGTCACTGGGAAGGTCGAGGTCTGCTTTTCCCTGGGATCTAGTGACCACCCAGGTAGCCAGTTGCTTGGAAGGGATAACTGGGTGGATTACTTCTGACCAAGCACTATTGTACTGGAGCAATCTATACAAATAAAGTTCTTCCTATCAGGAAGATAGCTCAAGAAAAAATTAAAATGGTTAAAGTAAATGTTCCATCAGGGGGAAATGAGTGAGATTTCAAGAGAAATGGTGTTGATGTTTCAAAGCATTAGGGGTACTATGACAAAGAATCACAGAGAGATAAAGAACCTAATGCAAGACATATATGGGAAAATAGAAAATATGCTTCAACTGATAATGAATGAAGATCAAAGAGTCCAGGAAAGAGAGGAGACAGTAGAAAGAATGGAAGAAAAGATAGAATGGGCAACCAGAAAACAAAGCAAGAAGATGAGAAGGAGAAGATGATAAAGACAATAATGACTGATGTAATAAACCAAGGGAAAAGTACTTTAAGAGATTTAAAAATGGAATCAGATAACCTGAAAGCTACTTTTGAAAGGGAGATAAGGGTTTGGTGAATACTCTGGAGACCTGGCAGTTTAGGAGAATAGAGATGGGATAAATATTCAGTCTGAATAGTGAAGACACAGATGTTGATAGAGACAAGAATCCAAGACACGAGTATGGGAGGCGAGCCAAAAACGAATAAGAACTGAAGTATTAAAACGGACAAGAGATGATGGATAGAAAGGAATTATTACATTTGTTGTTCTTTTTTTTCTAATATAATGATGGCCTGATTAGAAATTAGAATAGAGGTAGAAATAAGAATACACACCTTTATATGAAACAATAGTTAGATGGAAAGATTGGAGGTTGAAAGATGGTATTATTAGGTATGTTTAAATAATAGGATGACTAGTACTTGAATGATGTATTGTGACTTTGAACAACCAAATAATGAAGGACTATGTCTTAATATACTGTAAACGTGTATTAATACTAGGATTAGCAATGGTGACCTGACTAGAAGCTAGAATAAAAATAGAAATAAGAAATAGAAGGAATATTAGCACAGTGGTGGCAAACCTATGGCATGTGTGCTGGAAGTGGCATGCAGAGCTATCCTTGCGGGCACATGTGCTGCCTTCAAGAGGGCCGCCCACCTGCCCCTGCTCTATGCCAGTTTGTATTGGCTTGGTTGGAAGCACAGCTGATTCCCTCATGCTCCCCCACCCCCATGTATGCGTGCATGATCCCCCCATGCTCCCCTGCATGACTCCAGAGCTGAAACACAATTGATCCAATATAATTTTTATATAACAGAATCTAAGTAATAATTAGATGGAAACGATCAGAGGTTGAAAGATTCTATTACCATGTATGCTTATAATATCATTGGCATTAAAATGGAACATTGAAATATTGAATCACTACTCTAAATAAACCATGTATATTAATACTAGGATTATATAAGTTTGATTAATATAACAATTATTATGATTATCATTATTGCTGTTTGTATCAAAATGAATTATACCAGAAGTCACACTGTTCATGTATTGATATTGATGTATACTTAAAAATAAAAATCCAATAAAACTTGAAAAAAGCCTGGTTAAAATATTCTGCCCAATGAATTTGCTTGGGGGACAGTTTTTGGGGTGTTATTGGGGCTTCTGTGGGTTTTTATGGTCAGTTTTTATGGTCAGTCCACACCTCAAAAGAATATTCTGCCCCTTCGAGGAAATGCCTCCAAGTTAATAGGGGCCATCGGACAGCAAACGCTTCCTTCTCCCATATTGCCCATCTCTTTTTGATTCTGCTAATTTCTTGGAGGTGTAAGCACAGGGTTGTAAGGCCCCAGTGGCGTTTGCCTATAAGAGCATGGCCCCCACAGTCACGTCACTGGTGTCAGCTGGACGACAAAGGGGACATCTGGGTCGGGATGCTTAAGGAAAGGTTCAGCTGCAAAAAGCTGCTTAAGTTTCCTCAAAGGCTGCTTGGCATTCCATTGTCCACTCGAGGGGATGGCTAGGTTTTGGTTTGGCCTCTCGCTTTGTCTTCAGGAGGTTGGTAATCAGTAACGCAATTTTATCAAAGGAGTGGATGAATTGTCTGTAAAAGTTTGCAAAGCCCTAGAAGCTTTGCAATTGCTTTATGGTGCGGGGAGGAGCCCACTCCATGACTGCCTGCACCTTCTCAAGCTCCATTTCTATCACCTCATGTGATAGCCACCCCAAGTTCCCCTTGACCTGGGAAGAGAGGCAGGGTATAAATCAAATAAATAAATAAATAAATAAATAAATAAATAAATAAATAAATAAATAAATAAATAAATAAATAAAATGGTTGCGGGAATTGGTTATGTCTGGTCTAGTTAAAAGAAGGACTAGGGTTGACATGATAGCGCTGTTCCAATATTTGAGGTGCTGCCACAAAGAAGAGAGGGGTTAACCTATTTTCCAAAACACCAGAAGGCAAGAGAAGAAGTGATGGAAACTGATCAAGGAGAAAAGGAACCTAAAACTGAGGAGAAATTTCCTGACTGTGAGAACAATCAAGCAATGGAACGGCTTGCCTTCACTAGTGGTGGGAGTTCCATCACTGGAAGCATTTAAGAAGAGATTGGACAACCCTTTGTCTAAGATGGTATAGTCTCCTGCTTGAGCAGAGGGTTGGACTAGAAGATTTCCAAGTTCCCTTCTAAATCTGTTATTCTGTTATCTACCATTGATACTCCAGGCCAAAAGTTGATTACATGCAATTTGTACTGGTGATCTTCCTGTGATATGATAACATGTGGCTTCTGGGAGTTGAAGTCTACACCTCTTCAAGTTGCCAAGATTGTGAAACATTGATCTAGGCAAAAACTCAAAAGGGAAAAGATGGTAGTATTTGATAGATTGTCCTTTATCCTGAAAGTCACATCAGCATCATCTGTTTGAGAAAATACCTGGTTCTTTCTCCTACAAGACAGAGTCTTGGTCAGATATGCATGAGCAATAGCAAGTGTGGCAATTTTTGTTTTATCTCATTTTTCAAGCATTGTGAAAGCTGAACCGTTTCCTGCATTGAAGGTGTTTTGCTGTGATTTAGAGTTGAATATAATTAAACTCTTACCATCAATTTTGACAGAACATCCTGTACATTGTAAAGAGGCAACCAGACTCAGATTGTTTGTACTAAAGATAATATTTGACATCTCTTTATCTTCCTGATGGAAGCCTGTTATCTTACATACAGCACAATCCACAGGAGTAGGCTAAATTTATTGTGCCTTGATTGACAGATTAGCAAAGTGATAGACTCTGACAAACAGGAGAGCAGCGTCTTGATTCATTCTGAGAAAAGAACATGAAAAGAATGAACACAATAGGAAATTCTTTTGATTTGGCTGCCTGGATAATATTTATATACAAATATGACAGCTCCTTCTTTACACAATGTGTATGACTAGGTCTGCTCAAGTTCAGCAATCCAGGCAATTGCATCCTAACTTTCAAATGGGCAAAACAAGGACAAGTTTGGACATTTCTTAATTTATTAAACTTAACTATGCTAACAATTACAGACATAGGGCCAGTTTCTAAAACTGAATGAAGTATGCAATCAGAATGGCTATGGAGATTCTTAGTCATCCAGGTCATTGTTGTCCCAAAGTTGCTTTTTTTCCCCAAGAGGCAACTGGACTTTGGGATATGCAAGCAGAAAAAACACAGGTGATGGTCTTCCTCCAAGATCCTCAAAATTGGACATTGCCACTATGAGAAATACCACAATGGTTCTTCTTTCTATTCTACTGGCTATTCAAGTCAAATGCATTCTGGGGTAAATAGACATTAGGAAATCAACATGGTGTAGATCACTGTTGCTCAACCTTGGCAACTTTAAGATGTGTGGATTTCAGCTCCCAGAATTCTCCAGCCAGCATGCTGGTATAGGTGCTAGAGGTTTGGACTAAGAATAGAGAAACTTAGGTTCAAATGCATAGCAATAGCAATAGCACTTAGACTTATATACCACTTCACAGCCCTCTCAAAGCAGTTTGCAGAGTCAGCCTACTGCCTCCAACTATCTGTGTTCTCATTTTAATGACCTTGGAAGATAGAAGACTGAGTCAACCTTGAGCCCGGTGAGATTCAATCTGCCAAATTGCAGCAGACGGAAGGTAGCAGAAGTAGCCTGCAGTACTGCATTCTTACCACTGTGCCGCATCGGCTTTTCCCTGCATTTCACCATATTAATTTATTTCCCACTTGCAGACGTTTAGCCTCACATGCCACATAGAATTTGAGTGGGAGGTAGATAACCAAATATCAAATCTGCGGCTCCTGGTACAAAAGTGAAATATTTATTTATTTACTTATTTACTTATTTATTTATTTATTTATTTATTTATTTATTTATTTAATTAATTAATTAATTTTTTGCATTTTTATGCTGCCCAATTCCCGAAGGAATTCTGGGTCCTCATTTCACTGACCTTAGAAAGGATGGCAGGCTGAGTCAACATTGAGCCTGGAGGGATTCGATCTGTACTGCATTTAACCACTGCACCACCGAGGCTCTTATGAATGTGATGAACAATATAATTTTAAAAGCCTGATTAGAATTCACCATAATTCTAATATTCTAATGCCTGTGGGCCACCTGTGGCC
>JANHGC010001581.1:173059-183928 GCA_027560395.1 Boaedon fuliginosus
ACGACCAGCGTGTCCTTTGGCCGCGAGCTGTTCCGAGAGTCTGGGCTATCAGCGGCCATTTCCAGCTAAACGGTAGCAAACGGTAGCGAGCAGAAGAAAAAAATCCAGCTCGCAGTCCGTTTGATCTTCCGGCCCTGGGACGCTCCTCACCACACCGCCAAACGTCAGGCTCCAGAGGCAATCCGAAGTCCGGTCACAACCGCTGGTTACGCCCAGGCATATCACAATCCCGCTCATCCATAGACTCACCATTTTGTGCAAGAGACCTCCAAGGCCTTCCGGAGTCCGGAGTCCAGGTTTGTTGAATAAACTATAGTTGGCTATGGAATGCCATTTGAAAAATGTTGTTGTAGAGCAATATCTGAATACAGCAACATTTAGAGAACTTTAATGCTCATGCTAGAGAACTGAGATCCTAGATTTGGTTGGAAGTTTTCCACCAGTTTTGATGATTCTATCAGTCAAAGTAAATAGTTGTTTATAAGGAAAATATAGCAAATATTTTGCAATATTTGTATTGCTTGACTGGAAGAAAAAAATACTGTGGACCATCTCATCTCATTCATCATCATTTATTTATTAAACTCTGCCTTATTTTTTTTTACTGATTTTGTTAATAGCAATATTCCTGATTTGATTCGGGATGTCATCTGACAGTACTCTTGAGGATCATTTTCAAGTTATAAAAGAACATATTGGAGATTAAAATAAATTACATCTGACAAGAGCTAAATAAGTAAGCAAGTAAGTGAGACAGAAGCTTTGTTTTAGAAGAATATAATTAAAGTGACAGGAAGATGAGGGAAGAGAGGCGGGATATAAATCTAATAAATAAATAAAAGTATTACTGATCATTATCATTGTTAAGAATTATAGGCAATCTGTTTGGATCTTTATGTAGCAATAAACAATAAATTATTTATTGCAAAAAAATATTCATTTATAACATGAGGGGCAAACAGTGGTTGAATTTAAATTAGCATTTGGTAACTGTTGTCATAACACAGTAACTGCATGGGAAACTCATAATCTGAAGCAGCATAATGAAGAAGAAAATGAGATTTTAATCACTCCTTAGTTTTATATCAACTAAGATATCAACATATCTTTATGATTACCTATTATTATATCTCTCATAAATATTTCCAGTTAGGAAATCATTAGGTTTTCTTTCAACAATTATGGATTTTCTACATTGCTCTTCCCTTTGTTTTAACTTCAACAGAGTATCTAAATCGATGTGAATGCCATTTTGTAGGCAATGTTTTCTCACTATTTTCTACATTTTCAGCTAGAATGGATTCAGCTGATGGATGTAACTGAGCATAGAATTTTTGTAAATAGTAATTTTCTATCAGGATTGTCTCCTGTCCAGAAAGTAGCAGGGTTGGCCTGTTCTCATTCCTTTAATAGAAACCTAATGAACAGAAAGCAACAATGAAGCTTATGCTACTATACAGGCAGTCCTCAATTTATGACCACAGTTGAGCCCAAAATTTCCATTGCTAAGCAAGACAGTTGTTAAGTAAATTTTGCCCCATTTTACAAGCTTTTGTGCCACAGTTGTTAAGTGAATCACTACAGTTAAAGCAGTTGTACATAAAGCAGTTGTTAAGTGACTTCCCCCGTTGACTTTGCTTGTCAGAGGGTTCCAAAAGGTTTTATCCTGGAACACTGCAGTCAGCATAAATAAGTGCCAGTTGCCAAGTCTCTGAATTTTGATTACTTGGCCACAGGGATGTAGCAACAGTCTTAAATATTAAAAATGGTCATAAATCACTTTTTTCAGTGCCTTTATAATTTTGAATGTTCACTAAATGAATGGATTGTAAGTTGAGGACTACCTATATAGATAATTACTGAAGGGCTAACAGCTATGAAAAAGCACAGACTTCAGAAACTGTCAATATTATTTTCTAAGTAAATTCACTTCAGATTTCAGGTCTGATCAAAATCAGTCACTCTGTCTTTTCAACCTAATAAATTAAAAAAGAATCTAGTTCAGTAATTGCTGGTAGCAGAAGACATAAATCAAAGCTGAGGTGATACCTAGATGCTCTTTAATTACTATTATTGATATTATTTATGAATAAGAGAACTAATTTGACCTGAAGATTATTTTCATGGCAAGTTGTTCTACTTTAGACCTAAGTAAAACTAAGAAAACAAGTAGTGTATTATAGTGATGAAAGTGCTAAACTAGATACAGGGAAGTTGGAAGGCACCTATAAACTAGGCAGTGGTTAAACGCTTCTGCAATGTTGCCAAAGAAATTGCATAAACTGTTCCATATAGTCACCAGGAGTCAGGACTGATTTGAAGGCAAAGAAGATGATGTTGGACATTGTTTAGAATCTGAATTAAAAATTCAAATTTCCTGTGAATTAAGAAATGTTAAAAAAAATACCTACTTTCTAAAAGGAAGAAGGAATATTTATGTTGGTAAATCTAGTTTCCACAACACCTGTAATGATTTTCAAATTGTATAAAGATTTGGGGAAATGTGCAAAAATTTGCAACTTGTCCTTTAAAGATTTGTATCTTAATTTGGTTCCATGAATCTTATATTTAAGTTATACTTAATACTTCTAAATCCTGGAGTCCTTCAGTAGTTCATAATTGTTCTGAAGACAGCAATACTTAAAGATTAATGCTGATGAAAAATATACTTCAGTCTAAACCTGAAATAGTCTATCATCTCCCCTAAAATTAAAATTGCTTTGGCCATATTTAGCTTCCCTGTAAAGAGGACATAATTTGGCAGTGAACAAGATGCATTTGTTTCATAAGAAAACACTAATTGCTACAGAGGATGGAGAACAAACACCTACACATGTTCTTGGTAAATATGCATCATCTAGATCTAATCTATTGTATAGAAGGGAGTTTTGTTGTTTTGTTTTAGAGACATACTGCTTACAAAAATATTAGAATCTTAATTAACTCACAGGTCCAATACAGTGATTAGAAGGTGGTTAGTATTGCCATGTATTTTAATCCTGAAAGATTCTTTGTTTAACAGTTTGGTCTCCAGAACTAAGGTTCAAGTGTGGCTTTGCTCCAACATACATTTTCCCTCCTCCTTAAATTGGCTTTGGGCAATAGCTGTATTTGTCGTTTAGCTCCATGCCTAATAGTAACTTTCAGTTTGTCATCTTTGACTCACAGAAGCTCTTTCCTCTATGAAAAAGATGCAACTCCTAGCTGACCATGGAAAAAATGTAACAGGCAATTCATTTCTTTCCTGATAGCACCAAAGATGAGAAGCGGGCAAGTTGAAACAACTTGCTGAGGAAGTCCTGTCATTTCCAAAAGGAAATGTGATTCACGGTGTAGGGGATTTTTTGGCGATTGAATCAGAGATGTTGAGGAAGTGAATTCTTGGACATCTTAGCCTGAAAAAGATTATATGGCTTGTGGGTTAACGGTGACTTTCCCAACAAATATTTGTGACTTTCTCTGGTACACAAAGGAAGCAGCAAAAACTCAGATTACAAGGCAAGTGAAAAAGCAGAAAATAAGACAAACAGTTCAGACTCAGAAATACTGGAGCAGGGGCAGGTTTGGAGATGGAGACTCATTTTGAAACATGAAAAACCATTTCATATTTCTTTTTTTATAAAAACCAGAGAATATAAAAAGCTAAACTTCACATTGTAATGCTATGGAAATAGTTTATATCAACTGCTATATTACAGCTCCAAGCACAAATAGAAAACTAGGTAATCAAATATGTAATGTAATATTTATGAATATTTATGTATAACACAACCTCTTTTACTGTGCTTTTATTTATTTTTATTCTAGTTTAAAAATCTTTTCAAGTAGCTGAACCACTGTAATAAAATTATGACTTGATTATGATGACCAACCTATGAGAAAAGGACATTGTTCACTGCCAGAATCCATTCCTAGTGTTTAGAAGATCCAGAGTCAATCTTTGACATATCTAAATTAGATTACTATTTTAATGTTAAACAGAGAGGAAGGATAATGTTTGTAGCTGCTGTAAGGTCTGAAGTTGCTTCTGTTATCTCTCCCCTTTCTTTAACGATTGTTAACTGCACTTTTTTCTTTTCTTTATATATTTCTGCATTTGTTTTTATTCATGTAAAAGTCCCAATAAAATTATATTTAAAAAGAGACATATCTAAATTAAATTAGAATTCTATCTAAAATTCTGGAGAGCAGCTGCTAACTTTTAGATAATGTTAAACTACACAGACCAATGGTCAGTTATTTTATCAGCTATAAATGTATGCAATCAATTGATTGCTTCAGAGATATTTTTTCAAGTCCCCCCCATCTTATACACAAAACTTTCATCTCAAGTCATTTTAAGGATTATAATTTCTTTACTTTCAGAAGCTCATATTTCTCATTCATTTGTAACCATAAGTATGTATGGCACATGTGTCCTATACATGAGTTAAATATCTTACTGCTTTATTAACATATGAAAGAACAACTGGAAAATAATAGCTCAGGATCCTACTGAGCTGCAGTTAAGCTTGGAAAAAAGCTTCTAGATATATTAAAAGTAGTTTGTTACCTGCATATAGTGCAGAGAGGAGAAGTAAGTAGTATAGATCCCTGCCCTGATTTAAGAAATCCAAATCTTATGCCTCCATAGCTTGCTATCTGTACTAGCTCTGATTGAAAGCTAAGGATGGCAGATTCTGCTGCTTTTGTTTTTGAGGATTTATCAAGTTCTTCTGACTCTGTCTCAGTTGGTCCATTTTCTCTTCTATCCAAAATTATACATGTATATCTCAATATATGTTGTAGCAATAGACTAAGCTCAAAAAATAAAATGGTCCTTCAGAGTTGGCATACATTTTCCAGCAGGGGTGGGTTCCTACCAGTCTAACAACTGGTTCGCTTGGTGCGGGCATCTTGGGTGCATGTGCACATGCAAAGCTGATTTTTTGGCCTAATGTGATGCGTGCGTAGCATGTGCCAAATGCATGATGCGCATGCATCACCTTAGGCCTGAAAATCTAGCTACTCGTTCAGCCATGCGCGCACCACCTCAGGCCCGAAAAACAACTGATTTAGCCACCAGCTCCACTAAATTTAGCACCCAGTTCAGTCGAACTGGTAGCTAAATCAGCTGTTTTGTGGGCCTGAGGTGGTGTGCACGCAGTGTGCGCCACACCTGCATCAATTTAGGCCAGAAAAACAGATGATTTAATTGGCTACCAGGTTGGTCAAACCAGTAGCTTAATCCTAACAACTGGTTCACCAAACTGGTAATTATTTTAACAACCGGTTTGGTTGAACCGGGCTGAACCCCACCACTGCTTTCCAGCCTTGGTGCAGTTGCTTCACTGCTGATGCCACCTATCTTCCAGAAAGATGCCAGATGAGGCACTATATGTATGTGTTACGTGACAAGTATGAAATAAAAAAGATGAGCAAAATGAAATTCCATAGTGTAACCTCTTAGGCCTGAAGCCTAAGATACGAGATAGGGAAATCAGCCCTCCTCTGGAGATAGATTTATCTCACAAATAAAATTGCAATACATTCAATGGCATCTATGGGACATATAGGGCATCTATTACCCTGAAAGATGTGAATTCAAACCCAGATGAGTGAATGTGAATTCAAAATGTTTACTTTTGACTTGACATATGCCTGACATTCTGGCATACTGTGAAGGCAAATGGGATTCACAATATACATTTTCATGCCCTCATCACCAAATGCATCCATTTTAATGCATACTTTCCCTCACACATATACTTTTAAAACAATTTTCCACAACAAAATTAAGCTTTATGGTGAATATTTTTAAATATATTTGATATCTCCATTCAAAATAATCCTCCAGGTATCTTACAAAATTTGGCATAGAAACTAAAATATGAATCAGCAATAAAAGAAATCAAAAGAACAACTGAGGTATATCCTGTTTCAGCTTAAGCCTATTAGACCTGTTCTTAATCTAGAAAGTAACTGTAAACTATTAACAGTATTTTTCTGCATGAGCTGTCATGCCTCCATTCAATTTTGTTTTCCAGATTCAATATATTACCTTTCTTCCATTTTTCAACAAAAAATATTCCATTCAGCTGACTATCTTTGCTCCCCACTCCCATTTTTCCAAATCTCTCTCTCTCTCTCTCTCTCTCTCTTTCTTTCTTTCTTTCTCCAGAAATGTTTATTGTTTTTTGACAAATATCACTTCTTATACAAACAGAGCTATTTTGTGTTTCCATCACTCAATCCCATGCATCACAAATTTATATCACAATTCTAAATTACAAATCATTTTACTAATCCTGTTAGTAATATGTAATACTATTACATAGTTTCATACTACTCTCAGTTTTGCATTAATATTTCAGTGTTAGTTCAATATTCATTATTTAGCAAATTAGATATATAGAATATAATTACTTACTATTTTACTATCTTCTTGTCTCTTAAAAATCTCATTTAAACCTTTCACAATTTTATAAAGCACTTTACCATTTTTTGTTAACCAAATTAATTAATATCATAAAGTTTTCTTTTACATCTACTACTTCAGATATCATTTATATAACTTTCAATCTCAATAAAATTTTCCATTCCAACTTCATTTCTGAGTACTTCATTTCAGTTCCTCTCAACATTCCTCTCAACATTATCAACCATCCATTAAATTCAGACAACTTCCAATTTTAATATTAATCCCATCTTACTCATCCTTATGATCATAGAATGTAATAATATCATAATCCTGATAATAATTCATTTTTTGCATTTCATTTCAGCCTTCCATCCTTTCTAAGGTCAGTGAAAAGAGGACCCAGATTGTTGGGGTCAATAAGCTGACTCTGTAACTGCTTGGGGTGTG
The DNA here is from genome assembly GCA_027560395.1 of Boaedon fuliginosus. NCBI lineage: Eukaryota > Metazoa > Chordata > Lepidosauria > Squamata > Lamprophiidae > Boaedon > Boaedon fuliginosus. Next base: position 179,907 of record JANHGC010001581.1, read on the forward strand.
TTGTAAAGCTCTGATAAGCAGTATATAAAATCTGAGTGCTATTGCTATCCATGTTGTAAGCCGCCCAGAGTCCTTCGGGAGTTGGGTGGCATAAAAATGTAATAAATAAATAAACCACCAGTCACCAGATTGAAGCCTACAGGTATCTGGGCATTTTATTTATAAAGGAAAAATAAAAAATGTGATTAGTAAAGAATAAATCCAAAGGAAAAAATGTCCCGAAGACAAAATTGGATCATGGAAACACCACCAAAACCATCAATACCTGGACCATACTTCTGATACGATACAATGCTGGAATTATTATCTGGACACAAAAAGAGCTGGGCAATTTGGACCAAATAAAACAAGAAATCTGATAACTATGTGCTATGCATTATAGCCTTTTAGTGACAGTGATAGATTAAACCTATCTCATAAACATGGAGACTAAGGGTTACTTCAGATCAAACAAACTGTCAAATAAAAAAAATGCATTTACTGTTATCTAAAGGAAACCTAAGAACAAGCATTGATGCAAGTTAAGAATTGAAGCTACTAAATATATAGGAAACAAAAAAAAAGACAATTGAAGTAATGAAATAAAAACTTGAACAGCAGGCTGGCAAGGAACAGCATTTACATAGTCATGTTCTACAAAAAATAGAACAGAAAGCAGATAAAGATAAAAAAACTGGAAATCCACAACTGGAACATTAAAACAAAGTAACTCAAGGCTTGATTTTGGCTGCTCGTGAACAAGCTGTTTGAACTAATACAATTAGGCCAGAATTGAAAAAAATCGTCAAGAGATTCAAAGTGCAGATTGTGCAAAGAAGCAGAAGAAACAGTAGACCATGTAATCAGCTCACACAACAAGATTGCATAAACTAGGTATAAACAACAACATAACATAGTCACCAAAATCACTGGAACATCTGTAAAAGTTATCATGTGCCAGGAGTGAAAAATTGGTGGGAACATATAATTGAACCAGTAGTCAGAAACAAACAGGTTTAATATTGAGGAATTTCCATATACAGACTGATAAAGTCTTGGCATACAACATACCAGATTTAATTGTGGCTTACAAGAAGAAGGGGTGGATAGTGGATATGACAATACCAGGGGATTGTATATTACAGTGGTTCTCAAAGTGGGTGGTACCTTCCCCTAAGGGGCATTGGAGCAGTCTAAGGGGGCGTTGGAAGCTCCACATGGAATTAGGGGGTGCCAGGAACCAATCGCTGGGCGTCAGAGGATTCAGCTGGCTCCCATGCTGCACCTGCGCAATGAGCTAAGGGAGGGGAGGGGCTTCTCACTGAGAGCTTCCCACATGGATGTTAGCGATGCGTGGGTCGGCAGTGCCGGCGCGGCATATATTCCTATCCGCTAGGTCCTCACCATTACTCGGGGCTAGGCAAGGAGTGGGGCATTCCAGGGGCAGGGCTTGGGCAGCTCACACACCACGGGGTGGGGCTTGGCAGGGAGGGCATTAAGCATTCAATTTTTTCTAAAAGTGGGGGAGTGAACCAACAAAGTTTGAGAAACACTGGTATATTAAAAGACAAAGAGATGGAGAAAATCATAAACTTTCAAGATCTAAAAATTGAAACTAAAAGATTATGTCATAAACCAGTCATGGTGGCCCCAGTGGACAATGGGTGCCATACCAAAATATCTCAGAAAGCATTTAGAAAATGTGTAAATTGACAAAATGTGTGTCTGTCAATTACAAATTGCCACACTGTTTGGCTCCATAATACAAAGATTGTACCATAATAATAGGCATATAGGTAGTCCTCGACTTACAACAGTTCATTTAGTGATTGTTCAAAATTACAGTGGCATTGAAAAAAGTGGCTTATAACCATTTTTCATGCTTATGATCATTGCGGCAATCCCCGGTCACATGATCAAAATTCAGACACTTGGCAACTGATTCATATTTATGATGATTGTAGTGTCCCCGTGGTCATATGATTATATTTTCAACCTTCTGACAAGCAGTGTTACTAGCCTAACAGCTGAAGTGATTCCTTTACAATTGTGTCAAGAAAGGTTGTAAAATGGGACAAAATTCACTTAACAACTGTTTCACTTAACAACATCAATTGTGGTCATATGTTGAGGACTACCTATACTGGGTATAATTTCAAAAAATCTGGAGCACCACTTGAACACCTTTGGCATTGACAAAATCACTACCAGTCAATTCCAAAAGGCAGCTTTACTTAGAACAACTTACATCCTGTGATGGTACCATTGATACTATTAAATATCTGTCTATCGTAAGTCTTTGGGAAAAACTCAATAGGTGGACAAAAAGCTCAATTCCAGTCTAAACATCTGCCTACCTATGCAAAACACAGAGAGAGAGAAGGGCAGGCAAATCCATTAATACTGGGGCAGAGGCTGATACAGAGGTGGTATTCAGCCAGTTCTGACAGGTTCGGGAGAACTGGTAGCGATAATTTCAATTGGTTCGTAGAACCAGCAAATATCACCTCTGATTGGCCCTGCCCTGTCCCTTCTAGGAGTCTCCACACGCCCCTATTTGGTTGCCAGGACACTTCAGGGAGGTTTTCCAGACCAAAACTGGGGCATGTGGGGTGCAGCACCGTCCCACCACTGGGCTGATAGTATTGTCCACTCCACGAGACTAGGATTAGGTGCAGAGAACATAAAACTTGAAGATCTTCATTTTAAATCATTTTTTTTAAAGTAGCCAATCATTGGACCAAATCTTCTACAAGGATATCCTCCTGCCATGGAGGAATTAATTGAACGGAAAGGATTATATCTTACATGAGGTATCCAAAATATTGAGGAAGCTTAATATAAATCACATTGTATTCCATAGTTTATGGCTATCCAGCCAGAATTAAGTTATTGTTGCATTATTGAGTTCAATGAGGATTAGACCTAAAGAGCCATAAATGAGCTACAAACATCTAGCTGACCATTAGATGATTAGCAACCGATTAAGGTTTTCCTACATCTGGTTGCTGCTGTTTCATGGCTTTCTGGATTGTATCAGAAGAAGGGTGTACCTCAACTTTTAAAAGTTCTGTTTCCAAGAAATATTCAACACTCCAATTAGTTTGCACTTTATTCTAAGGCATCATGGCTAATTTGAACTGGCTTGGCAGATGGAATGTTTTGTTTCAACTTTACGGGGGGGGAGCCCATTTTCTCTTAACCACCAGAGTTTTCCATTTTTTTCAGATGCCCCTACAAGTTCCTAGTACAATAAATACACCAGAGAACATTTAAAAGCATAGTTTGATCGAATCGTGTAAGGCTTTATCTAAATAAGTGCCTTGTTTGGATAAAAGACATGGTTTGATACGCTATTATTTTGCTAATGTATCATTACAATCGTTTTTAACTTGCCCTCCTTCCTTGCCCCCTTTATATGTAAATATGCAATCAAGAACAAATATGTGACTTAAAAAAAAAAAAGAGTGCAACAACACTACAGAATGGACTGCTGGTAAAGACAAAAGGCGATGCTGTCATCTATTAAAGTTGTCATTTACTGAGAAGGATTCAACTAAGACAACTTCTACTCCTACCTCCAAATATTAAGCAACGTTTTAATACTCACTGTGTCGTCTCATCGGATCAAAATCCTTCTAGGAAAAAGGAAACCGTTTGAGAAGATAAACCTTTCAAAGCTATCCTTTAAATGGGAGCATCTATTAATCATTCGGTCTTGACTTCAGGTGTTTATAGCCTCCTCTTCAAACCTCTTGAACAACTCAGTTTGCAGGTAATTGGCTATCTTAACTGCAGGTAAGTGGCCTACTGTGTCCCTGTCCTAACCTACTTTAGTGCTTCCATGAAACCTCCCTGGATACTCACATTTATTTCACTATTTTTATTCTTATTAAAGCCTTGGCTATATTCAATGCATATTCCCTCATCCTGTTTCCTAATTAAAGGCTGTTGCTGTTTGTCTCAGTCTCTCTGCCCATAATGGGCATAAGGGCTTGCTTGTAACATTTAAAATTGTATCTTGCTCCAGGGTCCCCGGCTCC
>JANHGC010001583.1:3466-15029 GCA_027560395.1 Boaedon fuliginosus
TCTTTTCAGGAACAGAGATTAACTTTTTTCCTTCCAAACAAAGCTGAATAGGGAAAATTATCCCATCAATAAACACACGATTAAACCTCACCAAGCACAGAATTAAACTTCACCAAAAACCAGTTTTAGACCAAAACTGAGAAAGGGTATGTGTCGATCCCTGTCCTGGCTTCGACACTATTAATGAACCGAGTCGGCAGAAATGGCTGTCCTGACATGAAGACTTCCGGGCACTGGGTATGGGTGTGGTATAATGCGGCGCGTGCAGGCCAATCACAGGTGGGGAGTCAGAAGCGGATATTGCACGGACTCTTTAAATATTGAACAAAGCATGGACCGGTGTTGCGAACTTTAATTTGTTATTAGAAAGCTCCAAAGTCACCCTGCTCCATTTGAGTAAAGTTGGTTCAGCACAAGCTGTGTCTGCTGCTTTATTTCCAGAGGACAGGAGAGAAGTGGACAGAAAGTTCTCAACCACTCTTTTTTGACTTTTCCCCTGCCGCGTTACTACCTGCATTCCGGGGCTCCGGTGAGCCAGGGATGGCTGAAGGAGGCATTCCAGTTGAGCAGACAGCAGGCGGGGGTCAGGAAACCCCAGAAAGGTACGAGGAAGAGAGGGGTGAGAGGGCACTTGTGGAGGAGGAGACTGAGTCACTGAAGCTGGAGGTTTTGCAGCTGAACGCAGCGGGAGGTGGCCAGGTCTTGGAGATGGAGAGCCAGCAACCGGTGGTTCACCTGAAGGTTCAGCTTACAGCACGTGACTTTCTGGGGGAAAGAGAAATGGAGAACGAAGGTAGGGAATGGTTGCCATCCCCATTGGGGCAAGGTGAGAGGTGGCAGAGAAGGCTGTGTGGTGAGCTTGCATGGGGGGAGGAGTCCCACAAGGAAGACCGAGCTGGAACTAAACTGGGAGGCCCTAGCCAGCAGGTTCGACGGGACAGCAGGTATGGCTGGGATGGAATGCCTCAGGCCGAGGGCTTGATGGGAGCAGCATTAACCTCTCCCAGAGCGAGGACTGCGATTTGGGCCACCTGGGATGAGCTGCTGCCGATAGGGGAGTCAACTGGGCTGAAACGACATCGTAGCCCAGCCCGGCGGGGTGCTGCTGAGTGGACAGCTTGGAGGTGGGACGAAGAGGAGGGGAGCATGTCGACAGACCCTGGGAGCTCCACATTTGATATCCTTCGTGAACACTTCGGAGAGCTGGGATATAGGTGGCAGGAGGCTCCTAGTATTATTAGTGGTGGATGGAGGGGACATAGTCAAGGAAAACAGGACCACCCCAGTAGAGGATATGGCCAAGGGGTGGAGGGGCTTAGTAGGCTGTTATCGGAGGTGGTTGGCCCAGATGCTACCTATTCCATAGATGACATTGGGATTGGAAAGAGCCGCAGTAGTATCCCTGGGAGGCCCCAGCCAGTAGACAAAACTGCAGGCCTCTGGGCTCCGCCCATGCGGAACCAATATGGTGGCCCACCCCCTTTGTTGGCTCACTTTGATGGCAACCCGACACATGTGGCCATATTTATCAGCAGGGTTGTGGGGCACATGGATAGATATTACAATGCATTTCCATCAGAATGGGCTATGGTGGAGCTGTATGGAGCGGGAGGCGGCTGACTGGGCCGCAGACATTCACAATACGCACATGTTTGAACTGGGTGATTGGGGCTTTTCCTGGAAGGTCTACGAACTCGTTTTGAGGACGTCACCCAGTTCTGCCAGGTGGCCAGTGAGTTGTTAGCACAATGGCAGCTTGGACGGCCTGCCAGAGACTACGTCAAGGACTTCCCGGGGATAGTGGGCAAATTACGAGATTGGCCAGAACCGCTACTAATCCACCACTTCAAGAGGGGTCTAGATAGGGACATAAGGCAAGCCTGTTTGGTTCATGGATTGGCAGATCACCTATCTGATTGGTTCAATGCTGCTGTAGACCTGGATTTGGACCTCAGAAGAATCTGCAGCAAAGTGGATGGGTGCCGGATTAATGATCAACGTGGGGTGGTTGAGCCAGCTCGCAGAACCCCAAGACAGGTAGAAGGGGTCGACCTACCAGAACGAATGCTGTCAGCCAGCAGGGGCAGGGCCAGCAGTAACATAGCTAGTGCCAGGCCTGGCTTGAGATGTTTCAGGTGCCAGCTTATTGGTCATAGGGCTTCTCATTGTAGAACACCATTGCCAGAAGAGGGCCTGACTCTCACTTGTTCCCAATGTACAAAAGAGGTCAACACCACTGATGGCAAAAGGCACACCGTGGGGTCCCGGTGGATCGGTACGGGGTACAACCAGCTCTGCAAAGACTGTTACAATGTCCACCCCGGAGCCCTCGGCGACAACTGTGACATCACGTTTGGGGTCCTTGGAGAGCAGGCTGAACAAAGTCCAGCCAGAAAGTGCAGTGATGCCACCTGTTTATACTGATAGCAATGGGTCAGAGGATCCCAAGGTAAGTGGACCTATCCAGCCTTTTCTGTTGGATATAGCATTACGTATATGCAATGGGGTCAGTAGATGATATAAGGCCCTAATCGACACGGGATGTACCAGGTGTCTATTGAGCCAATCAGTAGTAGACAAATTGAGAATAACAACGATCGCCTTAAGAAATCCGATCTGCTTTGAGCAGATGGATGGGTCTTTGTTAGGAGGGGCACCTGTTGCTAAATGTACTATTCCAGTGGAACTATGTATGGGGGAACACAACGAATACTTGCACTTTGTGGTGGTGGACAAGGTTGTAACGCCTGTAATTCTGGGCCTGGCATGGCTAGATAGATGGCAACCACGTATCTGGTGGGAGGGAGGTTATAGAAAAGTGCAGCTATTGATAGGCCCTTCCCCTCCAGATAGTAAAAATAGCACCCATGTGGATAGCGGCCAACAACTACTCAAGGGCTCACATGAGCAGACATCAATACCCCTAGAGTATATCGACCTTAAACCCATTTTTGAGGAGGCTGGATGTGATGAACTCCCTCCACACCATTCAATGGACTGTGCTATAGAACTCATGCCTGGGGCACAATTGCCAAAGCCGAGGATGTATTCTATGACCCCGGCAGGACTAAAAGAGATGCGCAGATATATAGATAAAAACCTTGCCAGGGGGTTCATACAGCCCAGTAGATCTAGTATGGTCACCCCAGTGCTTTTCAGGGAGAAAAAAGACAGTGGGTTGAGGCTTTGTGTGGATTACTGGGCCTAAATGCTGTATGCCAAGAGCCCCTGTATCCACTCCAGTTAATGGAAGATTTACTCTCATCTTTGTCTACGGGTAAAATATTCACCAAACTAGATTTGAGAGAGGCTTACTATCGGGTGCGCATCAAGGATGGGGACAAATGAAAAACTACATTTAATTGTCTTCTGAAATTTGGACTACAGGGGGTGCCAGCCGTTTTTATGCAACTCATAAACGAGGTGCTATGTGAATTCTTGTATAAAGGTGTGTTGTCTATTTAGACGACATATTAATATATACCAAGACTCAGGAGGAGCATACATGTTTAGTTTGACAGGTTCTGCAAAGATTGTTAGAGGAACGTTTGTTTGTGAAATTATCAAAGTGTGCATTTCATAAAACTGCTTTAAATTATCTGGGGTACCGGATATCATCACATGGAATAGAGATGGACCCCAAGAAAGTAAAGGAAGTGTTAAACTGGGAAGCTCCCCGAACAAGGAAGCAACTACAGTGCTTCCTACGGTTCACGAATTTTTATAGAAACTTCATTCCCTCCTTTGCCAGCGTAGCGTTACCCTTAACCAACCTACTAAAAACCAAACACCTGGGTGTCCCCCCTCGGCCACAGCAAACACTAGTCTGGGACCAAGAGTGTGAGAAGGCTTTTGACACATTGAAAACATTGTTTGCAACAGAACCTGTGTTGCACCATCCTTAATTAGAGAGCCAGTTCACTGTACAGGCGAGTGACGTGGCCATCGGGGCTGTGCTGTTACAAATGAATAGTCATGGGGAATTGAGACCATGCGCTACACCTCTAAAAACCTGACATCCACCAAGTGTAACTGGGCCGTGTGGGAAAAGGAGGCCTTCGCAGTACGTTGGGCTCTGCTGCAATGGTGCCACCTATTGGAGGGAATGTCAGTGCGGTTTGAGGTATGGACCGATCATAAAAACCTGATAGCTTTACAAACCACTCACCGGTTGACACCAAAACAAGTCTGTTGGGCTCAGGATTTTTATAGATTTAAGTTCCATTTAAAATATGTACCTGAGGGTCATAATTTTCTAGCGAATGTGCTTTCCCAGAAGCTGCAATATGGCTCTCAGCGTGAGGAAGTAGTGCAGCCCATTATACCACCATGATCAATAACTAAGGGGAGATTCAGAAACAGATTAAGGATGCTCTATCAAATGATGATTGGTTGCAACAAAACAAAACGCAGATCCAATTCATTGATGGATTAGCATGGAAAGGGGACAGGGTGTATATTCCTGCTAACTGCAGAGGGACAATACTTACAAAATGCCATGATAGTAAGTTAGGCGCCCACCTTATGATATGATGTGAAGGACCATGTACGAAAATGTGACGTATGTGCACAGAACAAACCATTGGTGGGGAAACTCCTTGGACTATTACAGCCGGTAGCCAGTCCAACAAAGCCATGGACCGGGATAGCTATGGACTTTATAGTTGATCTACCCCCAAGCAACAAGTGTACCATAATTTAGACCATTCTGGACTTGTTCACCCAAAAAGCCCATTTTATAGCGTGTAAAACAATACCATCTGCACGACGTCTAGCATATCTCTTCATCAAACACATCTATAGGTTACACAGAGTACCACAATAGATTATATCAGACCGGGGTATGCAGTTCACTGCCAAGTTTTGGAGGCTGTTTGTAAAACTCATAGGGTCCACTCAGGGTTTAAGCACAGCATATCACCCCACCATGAGCGGGGCGGCTGAACGGGCTAACGCCGCCATAGAACGTTATTTACAAAGCTACGTCAATTATAGACAATCAGATTAGGAGTCATTGCAACCTCTTGCGGAGGTAGCATACAACAACACAGTACACCAAAGTACCAAGTGCACTCCATTCCATCCTGTAAGCGGTCTCGAATTCCCTGCTATCCCAGAGATACCACACAAAAGTGACGCAGCTATAGAACCAAAGGAATGGACTGAGAAACTTCCCCGTATATGGGAGGCAATTCATAAAGCCTTAAGAAAAGCTGAGGTGAGATATAAAACATATGCAGACAAACATAGGACTGGGAAGTATCAAATATCTGTAGGTGATATGGTGTATCTTTCAACTAAATATCTGAGGCTGAAGACTCCTAGTAAAAAACTAGGTCCTAAGTACATAGGACCGTTTCATGTGAAACGGATTATTAACCCCATTGTCGTTGAACTGATACTACCCATGTTAGGTAGGGTGCATCCCACCTTTCATGTCAGCCTTCTTAAACACATCCATACTGTCACCAATGTCACCCCTCCTCCAGGTCCTATAACAGGAAATAGATATGAAGTTGAAGACATTCTAGAATCCCGTATTAAGTGAAAAGTCTTGCAATACCTAGTTAAATGGAAAGGGTATCCTCTTTGCGACTCAATGTGGGTACCAGTAACAGACATAACCGCGCCTCGACTGATATCCCGTTTCCATAAGAAAAACCCGACGATGCCACAGGCAGTATAGAGATGTCTAACCCTATCAACTTTCCGTTTCAGTAGGACCCTTGAAGAGAAGGGCTGCCTGTTGATCCCTGTTCTGGCCTCGACAGTATTTACGAACCAAGTCGTCAGAAATGGCTGTCCTGTCATGAAGACTTCCAGACACTGGGTGTGGGTGTGGTGTAATGCAGCACATGCGGGCCAATCACGGGTGGGGAGTCAGAGGCGGATATTGTGTGGACTTTTTAAATATTGAACAAAGCCTGGATCAGTATTGCAAACTTTAATTTGTTATTAGAAAGCTCCGAAGTCACCCTGCTCCGTTTGAGTAAAGTTGGTTTAGCACAAGCTGTGTCTGCTACTTTATTTCTGGAGGACAAGAGAGAAGCAGACACTGGGAAGAAGAATTGTGTTCCCAAAGGATGGCAGAGTGTCAGAGATTACAGTATTTATACATGGACCATCGTTCCTGATTAACATTGAGAAGGTGTTATTTTTCCTCCACTGGTTGAGTGTGGTATTTCTCAATCTTGCCAGCTTTACTATATGTGGACTAACACCCAGAATTCCTCAACTTGCATTCCAACTGGGGAATTCTGAGAGTTGACATACACAGATTTAAAGCTGCCAAGATTGAGAAACACTGAGTTAGACTCAACAAAAGTGCTCGCAAAGAAAAAACGTATCCAGTGTCTTTAAGAAGTATGATCCTAAGCTAGCTGGGGAAAAATCATTCAGTCCTAAAGCTTTCCTCCTTTTGAGAGGGATGAATTGGTCAAAATATTGACTGATGGGTCTGACAATTCCATCCATCTCAGTTCTCCTTGTACCAGCAAGCAAAGATATTTTTATTCAGACAGGCCCTTTGGCATATGAGCTGCTTTGACTGATGAGCCAGCTGAGTATGAAGGTTTTTCCTTTTGATCTCACTTTTCTTGTTACTAATAGCTGCTGGGAGCTCTATTTCGAGGAGGGAAGGGTTTTGATTATAAAAAATTAATGTACTAAATTTATAAATTATAATTTTTGGTTTATAATCAAACAAAAGCCAACCAAGTAAATAGAAATGTCATTTTATATAGCAGCACTACTGATGCTTATAGTACATCTTCTATTTGTCTTCTATATTAATACTGTAAGTATGCAATTTAAACTCATGTTGTCTGAAGGGGCTCCTTGAGGTTTTCCTTCTTTCCAGTAGATCACTTTATTCCATTCTCCTGAGCCTTTTACCTCCAGATGTTCTGATATTATTTGTCTCTATCCAGGATGTCTTTTGATTAGGAACTGTAAAAGCTAAGGCGCCAGCTTGTCTGAAAGTTACCTAGTTAGAGAAGACTGAAAATTGGTCCATTCTCATTATCATCTCAAAGTCATTCTTTGTGCTGTTTTAAATCCCATAATGACTTAGAATCTATTTTTCTATTTCTCTAATCCTGTCTATGTTACTAGTCAGTTCCAAGGTTTTAGTTTAACCTGACAGACCTCTAAAGCAACTTGTGATCAATGTCTAATTTTTGGTCCTAAGTTTGGATTTCTCCATGTATTTTCTTGAGCTTTCTTCCAAAAATGTCCCAAAGTCCAAAAAATTTCTTCTAACGATGTGATATTATGTTTTTGCACCAACATAAAGCCAAATCATTTAAAAAGATGGCTTAGCTAGGATTTCCAATTCATCTTTCCTGGGATCCCACATGATTCTACTGAAGTTTCGCTTCCAGAATCCCTCCAATCAGTGTACACTTGTAACAGCTATCTTGCTTTTGTGCTACTTGCCCAAGGAACCCATTCTTAGATTATTCTTTATAATTTTTATCCCGGGATAAGAGTGCCATCAGCTAAAAAACATTTCTGTTGTTGAACTAATTGGCTGTCTTTCACTCCATTTAGTACCGGTAATTGGGATGATCCTTTCAGTTAGAATGTCTATAGCTAAACAATGGAAAGATAAAATTATGATGTTGGAGTGCTGATACCAGAATGTTTAGCATATTGCTCTAGCTGAGAAATTGGCCTACATTCCTCAACTGTGCTTAAGTCAACCTACTGTGAAAGCCTTTGCAAGTATATGGTCTGGTTTTATATCTTATGCTATCCTTGGGGACTATAATTGTTTCATGTCAGATTAATAGGGGAGAAATACTACAGAATTATTAAGATGTGATTTTATGACCTGCTTTTCTGTCTTCCTTTTTAACCCCTATACATATGTGTATGTGTGTATAGTGTATGTATGTATTGTGCTTTTTATAGTTATAGTAATATCTTTATAAATAAAAAGATATTTAAAAATACTGGGAGAATATAAACAGAAAACCATCAACATTAGCAAATTACCTATTCACTATTAGTTATCCAACGCAATGCAAAACTCTCCTTAGCTCACCTGAATATCTTGCTCTCCATGATATTGGAGGGATGATATAATAATGCTCTTTTTATCTCTATGGCTTGAAGGAACCTGAGCCTTCAGTTCATTCCATCAATTCCCTTCTACATCAGCGTAGGCCCTGCCCTGATAACTCCACCTACAAAATTAGCAACATCTGTTCTGAGTTTCAATTTCCTTTTACTGTCAGACCAAAATCTTGACATCTTCAACAGAGTTGTAAACGGTCTTTTCACTGCTGTTGTTTTAGGCAGAAAAATACTCTTCTAATTTTAGGATCTTATAAATACACAAAGTTGTATTACAATCTAATCAATTTGTTTTAAGTATTTAAATGCTATAAGATTTTCCTATTTTTACTTATAGTGCTTTGTGGGTAGAATCAGTCTATTTATTTCTATAATTAATCCATGTTTTGGGGACTTATAAATGTTAACACAAATAGTACAAAATCCTGGTCAGTTACCATAACAAAGAAACTAGAGCAGCTTGAAAAGGTAGAAAGTACTATCCCAGGATAATTGATTTTCAAAAAGGACATAAGAGGTCATTTAAAAGTGGGGTAGACCTCTGGTTAGAGCACCACCTTTGATGCAGGAGACCAGGTTTCAAGTTCTGGCTGGTACTTACCCTATTTCTCAGAAAACACAACCCACTCCAATAATAAGCCCAACCCTAATTTTTTGAGGGTGGCCCTAATATTACCCCTACCTAAAAAATAACCCCAGGGATTTTTGTGGCCTTTATGTGCCCAGGATACCTGCAGGATCCCTGGCTTCTGAGTCAGACAGTACGTTCTTCTCCTCCCTCAAAAAAAGTAAGACCCTCCTCAAAAATAAGCTCAAGTACTTATTTTCAATCTAAAAGCAAATAACACTCGATCTTATTGTCGGAGAAACACAGTAGCTTACCAGTAGGGTTCCTTGGGAAAAGACCTTTTAATGCTTCACCTGCCTACTTCAAATACAAGAGTGACATGAACCAGGAGAGTCATACCAATTCACTAATCACACAGATCTCTGCAGTAAGCCTTCTAACGTTAAAACAGCTATCTGTACAGATCTAAATTGCTATCGTGTTACATTGCCACACCATGCCAGAGCTTCAATAATAAAGGAACAAGCATTCAACAAATACACGGCAGACTAGCACTTGCCAGAGTAGCTATGAAGGCTCTGGGAAAGATATTCAAATGCTATGTACCTGTCCAATCATAATTGTTCAAGCCATAGTATGCTTGTGACCTTCCACAGAAGTGAAAACTGAACTTTTAAGAAGCAGAAAAAGGAAGAATGCCAATGCTTTTGGTGAATATCATGGACAACCAAGAAAACAAACCAATGGATCATCAAACATATCATCTCAAAATCCTCACTTGAAACATAAATGACCATGCTCAAATTATCCTACTTGATAACATTATGCAAAGACCTAGCTCTTTGGAGTAGCCTCTCACATTGGGGAAGGTACAAGGAAAGAGAAGAGAAAGATGACCAGCAGCAAGATGGCTGCACTCAGTTATAAAGTCACCACTGGAAAACCTGAAAGATGAAGTTAAGGACGGATTGTCATGGGAAAAAAATCTATGTGGTTGCTAAAACTCAATAGCCCCTTGATGACTCATAATCAAACTATAATAAATGTATGTTAGGAAACAGGCTATATTTCTGAATCTTCAAAGGATACTAGAATAGAGGTGAAGTAGCATCATTAAGAGAGAAAGAGAGAGAGAGATGATAGATAAATAAATATATTAATGGACAGTATTCAGGTCTGGTTTTCTCTCTAACAATCATGTTCTGCATTCAGGATTTTTAAACATAGAAAAAAGATTACACATATTTATTCATACCATATTTACCCAAGAAAAGATATTTCAGCATGCCATGTATCTATTACCTTAATGCCTCATTTTTATAAAGAAGAAAAGTAATTCCCAGAAAAAGCAGGATAAGGAGGATTCCTATGACAATCCCAGAGATCGTTGGGCCAAGATGGCTGCTGATTCCTTGAGCGCTCCAGTTGTTGCCAGTGGCTACTTGTAGGTTGGCTGTCACAATACCAAAGAATTTTCCTGGAAAATAATCAAATGTTACATGCCATTCTTATTGCAGAAAGTAGTCCATTTTCTGTTAGGAAGGACATATCTCTTTTTCCATCATGTTTTTCTAGTTGTCTTCCTCATTGCAAAAGCATTGAGGCTACCAGCAAGTAACAATTATCCCCAAAGAGAGCAAATGAAAGCAGCAACCGGCCTCTTCATTTTTCTCGGTTTCCATTTTTTACTACTGCAATGCACTTTCCCAGATTTGGAAAGAAGAAACACTGTGGGATTGTTCACCCATTCACAACACAATCTTGTGTTTATTCAGTTGTGTCCAATAGTTTGGGAAAGTATCTAAGTCTATATAGTGTATAAAACACAGAATTATAAAAGCCAATGAATATACTACAATATAACCGCTTATAAATTAAAACAGTAGAAATAATATTATACATAGTATGACCTTCTTGAAGATCTTAGAAGAGTTTCAGGAAGGAGCCTTCATGGTAGAGTATATATTTGGCAAAAGAAGGGACTCTGGCATCTGCTGCTGGATGGATGAGGTAACGAATAATAGAAGAGACCTTGATCTAGCACTTTAAAAACCTCCTTTCATTCAGGAGCAAACAATATTGGAACAACCATTCAACAAATACGTGGCAAACTAGCACTGTCTGACTTGGAATAAGGCATGGTCCTTTAGAACAGGGGTTCCCAACCCCCAGTCCATGGACTGCTGCCAGTCTGTAGGGTGTTGGTAATCGGGGCACAAGGGGTGGCTGAGAACAGGAAGCTCCATTTGTGCAAGTGGTGTGAACACACACAGAACCATCCCCTCCCACCACCGCTGCTACCAGTCCATGGGGCTGTAAAGGTTGGGCACTGCTGATTTAGGAGATACAGTACATACACACTGTTATTGCTCTTGTCATTATTGATTATAGTGGTAATCATAAGTATTATATGCCACTATTCTGATCATTGTATATATCAAGATGATGTATGATATTTTATTTTTAAAAAATACAGCATTATAGCAAGGGCTATAATTGTACCACAAAATGCTACAGCAAAATAAAAGCATCTTCACACGCATATAGAGAAACATTTGTTTAAAGCATGTTATCAAAGCAGCTAAATTATTCCTAGCAGTACATTAATGAAACCTGGCAGGGCAAACAGAAATAATATTTAGTGAATATTCCAATGTCTTAATGCTTTATTAATGGCTTCTAGCACATTTAGCTTGCACATTCAGAGCTAGGG
Organism: Boaedon fuliginosus; assembly: GCA_027560395.1. NCBI lineage: Eukaryota > Metazoa > Chordata > Lepidosauria > Squamata > Lamprophiidae > Boaedon > Boaedon fuliginosus. The sequence goes on from JANHGC010001583.1 coordinate 14,827, forward strand.
AATTTCTCTCTCTCTCTCTCTCTCTCTCTCTCTCTCTCTCCTCTTTATATACATATATATGTTTTCTGAGGTTTTCATGGGTGTTTGTATGTAAGTCTTGGTTATTTGGGTTTTCTCCCATGTAATATTGGAAGTATCTTGGCGACGTTTCGACGAGGTCACACTCGTCATCTTCAGGCTGGTACCTCAGGCTGGTCTTCAGG
>JANHGC010001583.1:16372-35380 GCA_027560395.1 Boaedon fuliginosus
CAGTTTTCGTAGGTAAAGTTAGGTACCTCGGCTTATATTCGGGTCGGCTTATACTCGAGTATATACGGTAATCCAAACAACCTCTATTAGGGGTTAATATAAGTTAGCATGGTTTACATATACTTATAGCATTTTATAAATTATAGTATCACTTTTATCTTTTTTTCTATCCTAGCCATTTATAGCATTTAGATTATTCGTTGTAAAGATTCTTTTCCTTTCAAATAGCTGTACTCTGTAATTTTACATTAATGGTTTTAACTTTATCTTATTTTATTCTGCCCTATTGATATGACTTTTTATGTTTATTTCTACGCTATTGTTTATGTTTATTTCTACGTTATTGTTATTGTTATGCTGGTTATGCCAGTTTTATGCTGGTATATGACCAAAATAAAATTAATTGATTGATATTTCCTCCATCTATCATTATTTATTCCAAATTCCAAATTCTGTGAAAGCAAAATCATTGTTTAAAATACCACAATCAAATAAAGTAGATCTGGTGAAAACTAGCACATACAGCAAAACATGGCCTTTTTTTAAACAGCTGGGCAGAGTACAATGGAGTTCTAAGATACAGCAATCCTGTCTTTACTCATCAGGCATTAAAAGTGCATGCCCATTAGTTTCATTTATACTTTGGCTTTTCACTGGTTTAATGAGGAGTGTTCTCAGCATGCAAAAGAGGTGAGCAAAGGCTTTCCAGAAAATGTGGTGTTAAATGTTTTAAAAACTTGTCTAAATAGCACATGGTGACTTCCTAAAGCAGGCTGTCAAACTCCCGGCCCATGGGCCAGATGCGTCACATGCTGGCCATGCCCATGCCCAACGGGGAAAAGTCCCGATACATCATGTGACGCCACTATGACAACGTGAGTTAGACACCCCTGCCCTAAAGCATTCAGTTTTTGTAACAGATTTAAAAATGGCACAGGAAAATTCCATATTTGGTATCTGGCAAATCACACAGGTGAATACAAAAGTAAACTCAGTCATCAATCTGTTTGATAGATATTTCACTTTAAATTGCACTTAAATATTGGTTTGCTATTGTCCTTAGGTATTGCTATTTCAGATTTGTATTCATATCCTACTGTTTGTCTGAAACATCAAGGTAGCTTACATGGGTATCTTAATTTTATCTTCTTCATCATCTCTGCCTGATAAGCTCTTTAGTGATTTATAAGGAGATCCTGTCTTCCGATCCATATTTTGGACTCTGGGTTCTGGTAAAGTAGACTTGAATTAGGGATTGACTATATAGCAAAGCTCCTACAGTCGCTCTGAAAGTTTCTGGATGTTTTTTGTAAGTAATTGCACACATTTGACTATGGCTTCATGTTGTTTGGGCAGAGCCATGTGATGTGAGTTAGGGTAATATCCACCGGTAGCAAAATTATTGGCGAATCTTTTGAATTTGTAAAACCAAAGGAAATGGATAAAGTGGATTATAGTATGAGTACTGCTGCCTGGGGTTGGCATGGATTTATGCTCCACCTAGCATCTATAGTATGCTAGTGTTAGTGACGACCTTTAAATCTCTCCATGGCTTAGGACCGGGATACCTTAGAGACCGCCTTCTCCTACCTTATGCCTCCCAGCACCCAGTGAGATCACACAGGATTGGCCTTCTCTGGGTCCCGTCAGCTAAGCAGTGTTGGCTGGTGGGTCCACGTGGGAAGGCCTTCTCTGTTGCTGCACCGGCCCTCTGGAACCAGCTCCTTGCAGAGGTCCGGACCATCCCTAGCCTGTTAGTCTTCCACCGGGCTGTCAAGACCTGGCTTTGCCAGTGGGCTTGTAACTAATTGACTCCCCCTGTATGAAAGTAGAGTATGTGTGCTGTTGTATGTTTTGTTGTTTTCTTAACTTTTATACTGATGTGATTTTATTGACTCTTCTAGAATTTTTATTGTAACAGTGTATATTGTTCTTTTTAATGCTGTTAGCCGCCTTGCGTTCCCTCTGTTGGGGGAAGAAAGGCGAGGTATAAGTCAAATAAACATAAACAACATAAACCTTAGTTAAGGATTATAGAAGATGATTTCTTTTTTTAGATGATACACTGGTCTGGTCATGTGATAGACACAGAATTGGTTAGTCTGGTGAATGACCATTTTTCTAGAACTGGATGGGGAAATGTATCCCTCTTTCCCTATTAGACCTTTCAACAGTTTCTGATACTATTAACCATATTATCTTTCTGAATTATGGCTGAGAGCTGGGGACAAAAGGACATTGTTCTTTATTGGTTTTTCTCTTAAATGATTGGACAATTAAGTCCAAGTCCACGTGGCTTTGTCTTGTCTCCCATGATCTTTAATAATTGACTGGACAAATTGTGACCCAGTGAATGATCCTTTGAAAGATCCTCTTACCAAAGTCCTCAGCCTACAATTATGACAGAACTTCACTGGAAAAGTTGGGATACATTCAGAGCTGCATCTGTCTGGAAAACAGCTCGTGTTAAGCTTATAGCTAAGTCAAACATCAGCATAGGAAATGTTTTATGATATTTTATATTGTCATAAATTGTTTTATGATAATTTTGTGTCATAAAATGTTTTATAAACTTTTTCAATTTTCAATCCCACAAGAGTCACGAATCCTGAATTTTGGACACATTTTGTAAGTTAGCCCAATAGAGATACTTTGCTTCAAAAAGTGTTGCCCTATGAGGCATCATTTTGCCAATTTTTTTATAGGTATTAGAGTTATGTGAATTAGAATTTACATAAGAGAAATAGAGATAGACATAGAGATAGAGATAGACATAGACATAGAGATAGACATAGACATAGAGATAGAGATAGAGGGATGGATGTTAGATAGATAGATAGATAGATAGATAGATAGATAGATAGATAGATAGATAGATAGATAGATGGTTGATATATACATAGAAATAAGATATAGATGATAGATAGATATAGATACTGTATGTATAGGTATACATATAGATAGATACCTAGATACCTAGATACCTAGATATAGATAGATAGGGAGAGAGGGAGAGAGAAAGGGAGAAAGAGAGAGAGAGAATAACAGAAGTTTTATTTCAGTGGTACTGACTTTTCAGCACTTCACAAGTATCAGTGGGGTGTACATAATTAAGGTTTTATTTTGTGTCATTTTTTAAATGTATTACTTTATCTGCTCTTTGAGACTGAGATCTCAGATCATTTCCTTCAGCTTATGCTCCCAGGCCTGCACACACAAAGCACTTGGTCTTGGCTCTCCTTTTTAAGGAAGTAGTTGGCTTTGCCTATGCAATCCCCATCATGTTTTTCCTTAAATACATTTCTTCTGGTACAATTATAAAGCTTACTTAATTAATCATTGTCCAGGCTGGGTTCCTATTCTCATAAACCTTATGCACGTATACAATCTTTTTTGTCCCCATGAAAAGTTTCCCAATGAGGTGAGTGGCCAGAGTGAGGGAATAGGGTGATCATCAACCCATGTCTTATGTACAGGGGATTAGAGGAATTTCCTCTTCTGCCACATAATGATTCCCCTTGATTGGGGAAGAGAGGCAGGGTATTTATTTAGTAAATGCTAATACTAATACATAATGACATAACATAATGTTACAATACAGTTATAACAATAACAACTCACCACATATTTCACAGCAATGACCAGTAGGCTTGATTGCGTCTTTGCACGTAACCATTGGACATTGATTCCTGGAGTTCTGGAGCAAGGCAGCACAGATTCTTTCATGGATCTTTAATTTAAAATTTTTTTGAAAAGAAACTATATAATTGACTTCTGATAATTCCAACATAGCCTATCAAGAGGCTCCATAAGAAAAACTGTTACTACATTGTCACTGTCAACCCATTTGTAAAGGATGAAAAGTAGGTTTTGGGACCAAATTAACCTCCCTCCCTCCTTTATCCCTTGTCCCTTTCAGAGATGGAGCACACACAGAAACTATAGGAAACCAGTTAAATAATGGTGTCAGCTGCCACCTCATGCTTGCAGTTTGCAACCATTCAGCATCAGCTGCCATGAACTCTGGGGGGTGGGGGGATGGATGGGAAAAGGGAGATGCTTCCAGGGAAATGAAGCTTCCCTGTATCTGTCCAATATGGTCTTCAAGGACAATCAGCTGGAAACAGGAAAGCAGCTGTATACCAAGCCTAGGCCTGAATGACCCTTCTAAAAACATCTTGTTTGAATTAGATTGAACAGAGATGGGAGGCAATTAAAGGAGGAAAAAGTTGGACTTGGGGATTTTGGCATGTGATTTTCAGTTCTGGCTATGCATTACTGTAATTCACTTGACTTCTAGTAAACTATACCTTTCTTGATAAATGGAGTTAAGGATCATTCTTAATTAGAGGTTCAAGCTGAGGCAGGTCTGACAGATGGGCATAATCCATAACAGAGAGAAATCAATACTTTGAAGCAGAAGTACTGCAATGCATTATCGTAATTTTAGTATGCTCTAAAATGTTTTCCCCATATACACACATTGTTGGCACACTGTTGTCTCTATAGAAAGGGCTAAAGAGGAATACCTGATCAGGAGTTCGGGGTTTAGGCTACTACAATTCTATAGTCAGAAATGTCCAGTTCTTAGTTTACAGGATCAACAATCATTTCTCCCTGAATGGATGTTTATGACTCAGTCCATCCGCTGAATTAGTTCAGTAATATATCATTATGCTCAGAAGGTTTTTAATAGGTCACTCCATTTCCTTCAATCCTTTCATTTTTCATTCTTAATAGCAGAAACGAGAACGGAGAGAGCCTATCGGTGGCTTTAATGTTGCCCATGGCTTCATTTCAAAAGCCCTCTGTCAGAGATTCCTTCTAACTCAGAGGAATAGAAAGACGCTATTTCTTTGGAGTGGAGAGAAAGAAGCACACTTTAGCCTTCACTGACCTGCAGTGCTTTGCACTGGCGCATTTCCTAGGGGCTGTGACCTGGGCAGAAAGCAAAGGCCCCCACCCTGACATCCTGAACACAAGGACTTACTGCTGAGTTTCCACATTCACAGCCGGATTTGTCTGGACATCTGGTATGTGATAACCGGAGTGTCCCTTGACCACGGAACTGAAGTTTTCCAGAAGAGCTCTGCATGTATTCTGTCAGGGTACTGTCATTGGTGAAGTTCTAATTCCAATTCAGGGAAGGAAGGACAACACAAAATCAGCAATTCAATTCCCTGTTTAATTAAACCCTCACCCTCCCCTCCAAACATTAACTGCATTGCAAACCAAGAACGAATGTTTTGGGGAGAGGAAGTGAATGCAGTGAGTAAGACAACCAATCATACATATGTCATACATACAAGAGCTGTGATTTGGTTTTCGTAAATTGTGTTTGCATTATACTAAAATTTGTGTACTACTGGTGTTAATATTATAGGAATTCAGTTTGCTAGTTTTCACTGATCTCACCATCTGTGTTTGGTGTGGATTCCACAAATCTCTCTCTCTCTCTCTCTCTCTCTCTCTCTCTCTCTCTCTCTCTCCCTCTCTCTCTCCCCCTCTCTCTCACACACACTAACTTAAGAAATACACAGGGTTGTATTACTCTAGACAGACAATTGACTGCTATTAAAGCAGCTTGGTGCCCTCTGGATGTATAGGAAATCAATTCCATAATAGCCATCCAGCACAACCATAGAATGATGGAAGGTATGAAGTTGGAAAGATTATATTAATGCTTCAGTCTAGAAGTAACTTTCCACGTTTCCTATCACCATTGAAGGGGTTAAGGTGGTGTGGTTAGAAACAGCAGCTTTTGAATCAAAACTGGAAAACAACCTGAGCAGTGCCTTTGCAAGCTCATCATCCATTCTTACACTTAGGAAACAGTGAGTTGCATGTCCTGGCAATGGGCCAAGGATTAAGTGCAGATCTGCCCTGCGTCAATATATCTTTTACTACTGTTCTTTAAACGAGTCTCTTTAGATCCTGTAAACATTTTAGCAATTTTATAACAGATGCGGTGATCTTTCTTCCTAAGCCTGTTCACTTGGCCAATATCTTTTATATTTATATTTTGAATGTACATTCTGACTGCCTTGCAGGGCTATGTGCTGTGCGGTGGCCTGATCTGATCCTTTAGATATGATAGCCCCTTTTTTTATTGCATACATACAACACATAGTAACGCATTGCGTTTTTCTCATCTGGAATGAATGCTCTTGCTCTGAGAGAATGTGTATGTGTTGAACTGACTGAGTTAATAAAGTGGGACTAAATATTTGAAAGTAATTCAGTTTATTTCCATGGCAATTCAATATAAATTTGGAAAAAGTTGATATTACTAATTGTGAGCTTTTCTGAAAAAAAAAGAGAGAGACACAGTTTAAAGTGATGGAAATCTCAGCTTCTGTTTTACCTGCCCCATGATTGAAATGCTCTTAAGCTGTATCGTTTGCTCAGAGCTGATGTCCACTTGGAAGGAGGTTTCAGGCTGAAAAATAACATCATCATACCGGCATGGAACTCGTTCTTCATCAACAAGGAAAATGTATTTGCCCAGATCTAAGTTTTCCAAAGAGGTTGCAGCATGCCATAATGTAGGATCATACCATTCATAAATGTCTGCGCTTTTAAATGTGATTTCTGAAGCTAATAATGAAAAGGACAGAAAATAAGAACTATAGATAAAGTCCATTTGTCTTCACTGGTTTTTTTAAAAATTGCACATAAATCTGCAGAACAGACTTGTGACTCTATTTTTTAAAGTCTAAGAACGTGTAGAATATGTGGTCTAATCTATGTGGAAATTTGATTCATAAGATTTTTCTTCATATTTGAAAGTAATCTAGGAATCAGTCTAGTAATATTGACATTATGTACTGTATCTCAGTATTAGATTTCAAATACAAAGTTTATTGTTAACCCGAACTTTTAATAATATGGTTCCGTCCTGTGAAATTTGATACTTTTCAGATATGTTGATTATACAATTTTTTTAAATTTCAACCAAGCATAGCCATTGGCCATGGCAGCTTGGAATTCTGGGAATTGAGAGAGCAATAGATCTGGATGTTACCTAGATGACGAGACTTCTTATAAATTCTAACTGTAACATATAGCACATTTTATCTAATGCATTCCAAAATTTCCATTGGCTTTTTTCCTCCCATAGAAATCTATTATTACATCTATTGTTATTTAGCCTAATAATAAAACTGAAGGAAAATCTTGAAATCCAACGTACCCCATCTCTCTGAATTTATCCTACTTTTCATGAACAGGTATCCCATAGATGTGCAGCTGGATTCAATAGAGTTTGTGTTTTAGCTGTAGTGAAAACCTTATTTTTCAGAATGAATTTATTTGTAATTGTTCAGTTACAGCGTAACAGGAATCATTGCTGAGGCTGAGAAGCAGCAGCAGTCTAGCAGTCTCTCTCCTGCATGGCCATTACTTCTTCCTTTCTGCCACCAGTTAGTTGCAACTGCTAAATTAATAAGAAGTTAATATAAGCAGGAAAAACACCCAAATTCCCATTGACTTTTCTGCGCCAATTTATGATGTGTAAGGCAAGAGGAATGAGGATTCTGAGAAAGTTGTCTTTACCAAAAACTGAATCTCTCCATGTTATGCAGAACTAACATTTTTCTTGCAACATGTAGGTTCTATCATATAGATAGACAGAAGCAGTGGTCTCCATGTCTGTCTGTGTGTGTGTGTGTGTGTGTGTGTGTGGTCTCCATAGGGGTGTGTGTGTGTGTGTGTGTGTGCAAATCAACAAGATGTTGGGCATGTCATCATTCTAAAGGGGAATCTATCTAGCTGTCTGTCTGTCTGTCTGTCTGTCTGTCTATCTATCTATCTATCTATTTCCCAATTTTGGCTGACCTCACAGATACCACTGGACAGGGATAAGGTGTTAATTTATTTTATTTGTACAAATCTGGTTGGAGAGTTTGCCAGCCAAAAACAGCCAGCACGCTTATTTATTTATCATTATTATTTATTTATCATACAAATATAATCAATCATATTTATATCTGCTAGAGATCATATGTATATATGATAGATATCTAAATATTTATCATGTTTATACCTTACATGATATCAAATATATCTAAAACCTCCCTCCCAATATAATCACATGTTAATTTTGTTTTTTGAGCAAGCAACCCCTGATGATGACAAAATATTAGAGTCACCATACTGTATTATGGCAATATTTGGTTTATTGCCTCAGATGTCTTAATAGAACACTACCTAGAACTTAAATGGAGCTGCCAGAGAGAATTTCAAATAAATACAATATGAGAATATGCCTGTGGGAAGCTAGGATGACAGTAAGCATGACAATTTTATTAGTAATGTATTAACCATTTTTTCCACAGCCATCACTTTTTTTACAAACATGCCAACTATAACTGAGTATCATAATTCCTCTGCTAGGGAATTATAGTGCATGAGGGCTATTATACACAATGCATTACTGAAATTCATATTTAATTCATTAACAACTTTCTATTTAATATTTATGAAGCTGTCGTGCATCTATGCATAAACCAGTATACTCACAAGAACCCGAAGTCCTTACTATGGCACTTAATATTCCCGAACTGCATGGGACATGGGATTTTCTTTTATAGATAAAGCTTCCACATCCTCTTCCTTCAGAGGAATATCAAGATTGATATTCTATCAAGATTGATAGAAATATATAGATTGCAGGCAATTGGCTTCCCCATTTACTCAACACAAGGGACTATTTCTCTGTGATACCTTTTTCTATGCCCTACATCTCACCACAAATTTTTAATTGATTAGAATTAGTTTAATCCCATAGTCAATCACCATGTCCCCCTACTCAAAAGTCAAATATACTCTTCTAAGTTTGCTTGTGCAAAACATGTTGTAAGCACCTTTGCAACTAATTTGCAACTTTATTGTGTGAGATGTTGCTTCCTTAGCTTTGTCAACTTTAAGCTGTGAAACCTACCTAAATCACTGAAGAAACAGCCAGAACTATGTTGTGTGTAACAGGGTTATGGTATGCTTAAATCCACTGCAATCAATTTGGTTAGATGTACACAATTTAATGTGCAAACTCTGAGTGCAAGAATCCACAAAGGCTATTAACTTTATTATTCAACAGTCCAAAAAGAGTCCAAGACTTGGCATCAAATCAAAACCAATATATTTCTTTAAAGAAAAGCCTTTGAAGCTTAAAAATGCAGATTTCAATATCACCAGTAGAAACAAAGAAATTTAATAAGCTGCTGTATCCTCTATGTGAATTGCCCTACAGCAAATGCAGTGGTAGCAAGAATAAACCTCTTATCCATAACACCTCCACCAGAAAAAGTCTCAAAACATATACATGGCCAGTGTTGATAACTTCCTTCGTCTTCTTCCCACTATAGAAAGGAAAGCTCTGATGCTAATTCCAAAAACTTTGAAGAGCTCCAGGGGAAAGTTTATTATAACTGTAAAAGTGACTCAAACGAACAGAGGCACAACTGAGGAATAATCTCATGGTGCTTATTTCGCATGACTAATTAATGGTTGGCTGAGCACAATACCTGTCTCACATCCTGGATTGTAATTGCCGTCGAAAGCTGCAAACCCAGCAGCGGGGCCCATAATGAATTCTCCGTTCAGCGGAAGGTACTAAGCAGCAAAACAGAATAAACAAAAGGCATAAATGTTGCAATTTCTTTCTGCGCTGAACTGCTGAAGACCAGCTATGCCCAGAATGTACCATTAACTACAATCTTCCCTAGTTTGTATAATTTAGAAGCCCTATCCAAACATCATCAGTAATGGCAATATTGATTCATTTATTATTTATATGATATTTCCATTTGAAATTAAAGGCAGCCAGTCTTAATTATTCTGACAACCACTATTTTGAAATAAGGGAAGGTGACTTTTTTCTCTTAGGCTGCACAATTCAGAGTGACCTGGGGAATGTGAATAAGTGAAATATAATATAGCATTCAGAGAATTCTTAACCTGAAAGTTGCAGAGCTTCCCTTGAAATTTTCTATCATTGCCTATAATTCATTTTAATAAGAAAAGAAATGCTGGAAAATCCAAAGGTCTACTCAGATACAGAATGCCATCCTTCAGGGTCAGATTAACTATAATTACAAGGGACCTTTTATTTCCAATGGAAATGTGATTTTTTTTTAAAACAGTACATTATCTACAAGCCAAACCAAGTTTCAAAATTGTGAAAAAGAACAAATCTGCTTTTTTGTATTTGATGATCTACATAAGGGAAACCCAGAGATTACAGATGGCCCTCAAATATTTAACATGCTACAAGGAGACAGCATGTGAAGAGCATCTTCTTCTTCCCTAGTACAACTATGGTAGCCATGCTAATTTGTCATTAACAGGGATAGAAATATTCAGGGGGATGTGAGTATCAGTGGCTCCCACTCACAATATTAGTGCAGTGAGCTTTAATGTTGGAAGTATTTGGCCTTTGTTTTTTTCTTTCTAATGATAGGGCAGGAGGCGTGATGGCTCAGCAATTAAAGACGCCGAGCTTGTTAGCTGGAATGACACCCCAGGTTCAAGACCCAAGCACCATGCAATGGGGTGATCTCTTGTACCTGCCCCAGCTCCTGTCCACTTAGCAGTTTGAAAGCATGCAAATGTGAGCAGATTAATAGGTAGCACTTTGGTGGGAAGCTGCATCTTTGGCATATAGCCATACTGGCATATAACCACAGAAAATGTCTTTGGACAATGCAGACTTTCTTGGCCAAGAAACAGAGATGCCCTAGAATTGGATACGACTGGACAGGGAAACCTTTACCTTTAATGATAGGGATGGCCCCACCATCACCTGGCTTCTTACAATGTTCTCAAAGGTTGCATGACTGATCTAGGTATAGTACAGAGGACAGGAAGACTGCATGACAAAGATGGTCTTTCCCAGGCTAGCTGTCTAATGACCCCTTTTTACAGGTGGGGATGGAATATTCATAAACACCAGCACTCTGCAGACATAATTCCAAATCATAGCTAGGCGCTTACACAAGGAGACCTGTTGCACAGAAATCCAGTCTCATTATGGTACAGAGCAAATCAATGCTCGCTTGATACCTCTGAACCAAGAAGTGATAGATTAGTCTGGTAACCACAACCACATGCTTTGCATAAGGATGCGCTACCTATGCATTTGAAAGAAAAAGAGACCCAGCATCAGAGAGCTATGGCTAGATGGGCAAAGAGCCTACCCTATCATGAAGCAAGCTACTAAACAGAACGTGATAGAGAATAGAAGATACAAATACCAGTTTATTTAAGCAGCTAGAAATTGTAATTTGATATTTTATATGAGAACAGCCATTATTTGTACATGCTAAAACTAATGTTTGCACCACCACGTAGCCTTTTTTAGGTGTTCAAAATTCTCATTACGGCAGGAGGAAAGGGTGCCAACTTTGCCATCATTTTTCTGTAACTTGTGATGTCCTGGAAAGCCTAAAAGTGGCAGTAATGACTCATGCATGACTGGGAACTCTGTAACTAGAATGTGGGCATAGTTTGTCGAAACCTTCACTGTCTGCCTAGAGAGGATTGGGTTGAAGCATTTTGGCACTTCCAGATGAGTACAGGTTGTCCTTGACTTGCAACAGTTCATTTAGTGACCTTATGAAGTTACAACAGCACTGAAAAAAAGTGACTGATGACCATTTTTCACACTTATGACCATTGTAGCATCCCCATGGCCGTGTGATTCACATTCTGATGCTTGACAACTGGTTCATATTTATGACCCTTGCTGGGTTCCAGGGTCATGTGATCTACTTTTTGTGACCTTCTGATAAGCAAAGTCAATGGGAAAGCCAGACCCACTCAACAACGGTGTTATTAATTTAACAACTGCAATGATTCACTTAACAAATGTGGCAAGAAAAGTCATAAAATGGGGGTAAAACTCACTTAACAAATTTCTTACTTAGCAACATAAATGTTGGGCTCAATTGTAGTCATACGTTGAGGACTATACCTGTAGAAGTTCCATTCCCATCTTCTTGGATCCATTTTCAAAGAAACTGATTGTGCTTTATTTTTGCTTATTTCTAAATTAGGCCTGAAGATTATTATTTCTCTACAGATAGGGGAGTCCCACATGCCCCCACCAGACATTCCCCCCTCTGTCTTGGGCTAAAAGAATAGTAAGCAGAAATGAGGAGAAGAACAGCAAAATAAATAGTTACCAGCTTTTGGGCAATTTCAAGAAGTCTCACCAGCTTCTCTGAATCTGAGATTTTTCCTTTACTCCCATATCTCTAATATCCAAGCCGTTTTGTGGATTTCCAGGTGTTTTAAGGACAAAAGCATATTGCTATGATACCACTTTAACCTAGACAGAAGTGTGAGCATCTCTCTCTCCTGTCTATTCAGTGTCTTGAAATAACAACCTTTCATTCCAAGAAACAACAGAGATACACTGGAATTGTTTGTCAAGGTAGGTTCCCAGTTATGACATCAACCAATCACCAAAGGACTTGGCTTATGGCCAAAGGGGATCTGTACCACTATCTGGAAATGCCCCTTTGTTATCTCTTCATCCCACACGAACATTTTTAGCATCTCTGGAGGGCAACATTTGAAGTAGTTGACCAACTTTTCAGATGTGCCTCTGTCTCTGATAAGCTCAGAGCAGGATACATGGGGTAAGGGGGTACAGCAATAATTTCTTCCTCACAAATAATGCTCAGTGTATTTGTGGGGCTCATGTCTAGGTTTACCCATGTTCAAAAGTCAATTCTTTTAGTCACTGTTACGCAGCTGTCAGAGATGGGAAGTATTAAGTGTCCTTAAGGGGGAACAATTCTATTAGATGTCATCTGTTATGCTGCGATTTTAATTTCATTCCTCTCAGAAATGAAAACCATTTTCATTTCGCTCTGCCTGCATCGTGCCAGCGTTGTCCTGCTCGCATGTCACCGACTGCATCATCAGAGCATGCTGTTCTGCAGTGCTGGAACCACTTGGGAGTGCTGCAAACGGGCTTGTTCGCAATCAAGCCTGCGCGGTGTTGCTGATTGGAGGTAATGTTCGACTTTGAATTTCTTCTCCTGCCATAAACCGAGGCTGAGTGCCTTTTAGCTACCCTAGCACTGATCGATGTCTCTGAGATGTATACAGCTTTTTAATATAGAAGCTTCCTGCGAGGCTCTTTACATTAATGCATACCTCTGAGATTAAAATTGGAAATAGGAGAGAGTGGAGAGAGAGAGGCAGATTCTAACATTTCCCAGTTATTACTTTCCATCTGTTTGTGGTCTACTCTTCTCTTTTAGTGTGTTTGCCACTTCTTACCCGAAGGTGGCAGCAGATTATCAGACCTATCTATACAATTTACAGGGAATAAAACATTATTTCTGCATTCAGTTGGGGTGAAATGAGGAAGAGGAAAGGGAATCTAAGGATAAGAGCTTTGCCAATAATTGCTGGCTACTGAATCTATGCTCAGGGAGAAAAAAAAACCAAAGCAAACATATACCTGACCTTTTCATACAAAGAGAAAATTGGACCTGACTGGTCTGTCTTCAGATTTGAGGAGTTGTTTCAAGTTGTTTCAGAAAAAAGACCGAACTGGATCTTGCACAGAATGTGTTTGCTAAGAGAACAGTCTACCCCAGCAGCAAGCTGATACAGCATTCTTTGAAGGATGAATAAAATTGGGGGTTGGGTTTTGATTGGCTGTTTCAGGAATAGAAGACCTTTTCCATTCATGGGAGAAAGCATTCAATGGAGGCTCCCCGCTGAGAAATGAGCAGAGGGGTCACCTGTCATGATGCTCCAGATGCTTTTGCAATGCTCCATAGTAGCTTTTCTGGAGGGACATTTTTCTATTCTCAATCTTACCAGCACTTATTTGAATGTTTAATGAATAGTAGCATCACTACTGCATTAACCAAAGTTGCATTGCAGTTATCTTATTGGCAACAAGACATATTTTAATCACAGTACTTGGGGAAAGTATTATATACACCATTTTAAGGCAATGGTGGTCTGCAGTTGGTGGCTTCAGTATATTAAGTATACTTTAGACAAATTCACAAATTGCACCAAACCACAATATGATTAGTTCAATTTTATTCTAGTGTATTGTTCAAAATCTGCCAATTGTGATTTACTGAATAACAGTGTTATCCAGCCCTTTGTTGTTGTTTACATATGCAAATGTAATTAAGGAGAGAGCTAAAAAAAGGTGTTTTTGTTAATTTGGCACTAGTCTAACTACAACTGCATATCTTGTATTATATGGCATGCAAAAACACATGGACAATTCTCTGGCTGATTTTCACTCCCAGGTTTCTGAGTAGCACAATAATTACAACGTTTACAGACATGTAGAACTTCACCAGCCTAACAGGATTTTTTTAATTACTTTTTTTTTCTTTTCCTGAGCTTTCTTACTTATAGCTGTTAAACTTTAATTAGTTTACGGGTGCATCGCCCATTGGAAAAGTAGGTAGCTCTCAAAAATAGTAAAAAGATTTCTAGTGGCTTTTGAACTGAGGAAGTGTTATAACTATTATGTAACTGAGAAAGCCCTCAGAAGTGCATCAGAACCTATTGAGGCAGAGCAAGGAATATGAAGTGAGGGGATGTGCCTGCCTTTTATCAAAGTGCAGGAGGAGCATATCTAGCAGAAAGCAAAGTCTAACTGACAAATGAGATAGCAACTCTTGAGCCAGCACAAGCTAGAAAACACTCTTTTTACTTTAGAAAAGGGAAGTAATGGCAGAAGTCACATTCTGGATGCGAAGTAGAAGGCACTCTTCATTCCTATCTTCAAGAAATGATTGGAGGCCCATCTCTGTGACAGAATAATTTGGAAATGTGGCTATGTTCTAAATATTGCTCTAAATCAGGGTGTCACTCATGGCCCAGGGGCCAGATGCGTCACGTGCCGGCCTGCCCTGCCCAGTTTAGCGAAGGAGGGGAAGGCCTGGTATGTCACGTGACAATGCCATGATGGCGCAAGTTTGACATGCCTGCTCTAAATATTCAAGAGAGTGTTATAATAATTATTACTTAATCCCTAAACTATATTGGATGTTTCTGCTGCTTTCTTCCAAAACATTGTGGAATAGTAGCAGCCTTGGTTTTCAGATTTTCAAACTATAAGGAAATTGACCTATTTGCTTAGAACTCTGATATATTGCAAAAGTTTGGGGAGATTTATGTTGAGTGGACAAAATTCTTGCCAGCTATTGACCAGATAAATTGATATTCATCTTTGCCATGGTCTGAAAATAATTACTGGCTTCTTATTTAAAATAAGAATAATCATTCTTCCAAAATACAGCTTAGTTACCAATAAATGATCCATTGCAGAAGACACTACCAAAAAAGTGGATGAGGCAATTGATGCCAAAGTTGAACAGCATGATATTCCAGGCTACCTGTGACACTGGAAGGCACTGTATACTGTCAAGAATGTCATCTCTCCTCCAATCGCTGACTTCCATGATGTTTTTGCCCTGGGATCAGTTCTACCTCCTCCTTCTTAAAGGGGACTTATCTCGGGAATGAATGATTTGTTTGTTTGTTTGACTGGGAACAGGTTAAATTCTGGACTTATTTTTACACATTTTCATTAATAAAATAGTGAAATGGTATCCTGTTTCCCTGAAAATATGACCTCCCATGAAAGTAAGACCTAGCTTGATTTTTACACGTGCATCCAATATATGTGTGTCCCTAACTAATAGGTTAGTCAATGGATGTCATCCCCTGAAAATAAGACCTGGTGCCTTTTTTGGTGGGAAAAAATTAAGACAGGGTCTTATTTTTGGGAAAACAGGATATATCCTTTTCTTTTTTAATCAGGTGAAATTGTTTTACAAGTATTTCTTTCCAACAGTACAAGAACTTTCTGACATGGGCTGATGGATTGCCATAGCCAAAATTTGTACTGTATTTATCTGAAAAAATATTTTCTTCAATTCATTTCTGAAGTAGATGGATCATTTTAGATTTATTGGGCTTATTGTAATGTATGGACTTTAGATTTTGTTTGGCCTCATCTTCCTTTGTGGGTCTGTTTGTTTGTATCCTAAATTCAGGGCTGCCTTCTTTCAAATAAATATGATACTGTACATCCAAATCAAGAGATATCCTCATGTGATACTGTGACTCTTGACAGTTCTAAATAGAGCCCCCCCCTTTTTTTTTACAAATTTAATACTTGGGCTGAATCACATCAGCCCTATTTATCAGAATAAATAACCCTTATTTATCAGAAACTGCTGACATCTCAAAACTGTTGAGATTTGCATGAATAATATTGACAAGTGGGTTGGTATAAGTTATTAGCTTAAAAGACTGCAGTATACACAGATATAAAAATATAAAAACTACTTAATAAGTCTCCGCACACGTCAAGGTTTCTTGATCTACAAACATTGCCTTTCCTGCATTAAAAACATTCAAAACTAAAATGCAATTTGACTTCCATTCTTATTTATGTAATTGAACATTTCCCACCCTGTAGTTAATCTGGAAATATCTCAGTTCAGTCCTTCATTCCACATACTGTGGTGGTGCAGTGGTTAGAATGCACTACTATAGGCTAACTCACTGCTCACTCCAGGAGTTCGGTTCTCAGTGGCTCAAGATTAACTTAACCTTCCATCCTTCCAAAGTCAGTAAAATAAGGACCCAGATTGTTGGAGGAAATATGCTGACTCTATAAACTGTTTGCTTAGACAATGGGCTGTAAAATACTATGAAGCGGTATATAAGTCTAAGTGCTATTGCTATTGCAATTCCAAGGCATTAACAAGTTTGATAGACTTTTATCAACCCTAGTAGAAAACCAAGTTCTGCAAAATTCATGACTGATTCCTCCAATAGCTAATGGTTTCTCCTGGATTTGAATTTAGTATATATTATTTCTTTTTACATAATCTTTATTTAAAAAAATAATTATGATAGTAATAGCAAATACAAACTAAAGTCAGGAAAAGAAGAAATAGACAGAATAAAAAATGCAAAGAAATAAAGATAAAAAAGCAAAAGATAGTAAGAAATATATGTGAAATGACTTCCAATCTTCATCATAATAAACAAAAACAAATTTGATAACTCTTTTATCCCCTAAGGTACAAAGAAATATTTTTTCTTCCCATAAATCATCTATATGCAAATCCATAAACCTTCAACTTTTCAGTCCTTTTGTCAGGAAAAAATCCATAAAGGGTTACTAGAACGTTATAAAAATATGTTTTAGCCTTGATCAAACAAATCAACTTTATATTTCTTTCTTTTACTTCTGTCAGTTTTGACCTTTAATTCATTCAGATGTCATAGCATTTGATCTCTCTTTAATTTTTCTTTTCTTTTCCTCATTGCAAAAACTTCATTAGACTCTTTTGTAAATTCAGTAAGAGTCTTTATCAGGGTCATTCTCTCAGATGTCATTTTTTCACTTTAGCTGCCTTCTCTATTTTATAATCCACCCTTTTGTTATTACCCAGTATTTATGGATATTTCTACACCAGGTAAAATTTGTTCCACATTTGTCATTCCTTTGTTAATATTTTTTAGAAGCTGACATCTATCTGCTACTAAACTCTTGTAACAGCTGACATCTATCTGCTACTAAACTCTTGTAACTGTAACCTTTAAGTGGGCAAAATGTGCATCATAGCAAAAGATTTTCAACCAACATACCCCAAATGGACTAATTTACAGATATCTGGGACTCACTGCCAGCTTTCCACAAGGAAATTCAACAGGGAAGCCAACAGGAAGGTGCTAATCATTTATAACCCATCCATTTTAAAAATTAACAATTTTATTCTCTGTTTCCAAATTAATTTTGTTTTTAATCTGAGTTTGTTATGGTAGTGTAGTGCTTTGTTCCTCATATTGTTTCTAGAGACCTTCTTCAGCCAAAGCAATTTAAAAATATTGTAATAAGTCATGCAATCTAGCTAGAGTCAGGTGGATTTGTTAAATCCACTGAATTGTTCTAATTTAGAGAACACAGCTGTGGCCTGATACTATCTAAGCTTGGTGCAATGGCCCTTTAAGTACATTTTTTTCTCCAAATTTCATTCCATGTTATTAGATTTCCACAGCTTTTCTTTCTCTTTCATGCAGAGGAAAATTCACAGTTAATGTTTGTGTTTGGTAGGGGGGAAAGATGGATAATGCAGTGGCTGGCTGGATCACTTTTCTCATACATCCATTTTTCAGCACACTGATTGATGTATGTTACCACAGCTATACTTTTTATTTTCTCCTCTCCAGAAGTCTTAAAATATGCTGAGCTGTCAGCATCTTTCTGTTTTGTCTCCTTAGCTCCCCTATAAAACTCTGTTTAGGGCACATTGACATTGATCCAACATCGCAGAAAATTCTGCCTTCTTGAGATTTATACCAAAAACTCCAGGAAGCAAAGGCAAAGAGAGAACTTGGTTTTCTGATACCTTATACAATAGGAAGTAGTCAGGGGTGGGATTCAAATTTTTTTACTACTGGTTCGGTGGCCATGGCTTGGTGGGCGTGGCTATGAGGTCAACCAATCAGAGGTGGTATTTGCTGGTTCTCTGAACCAATCAAAATTATTGCTACTGGTTCTCCCGAACCTGTCAGAACTGACTGAATATAACCTCTGGAAGTAGTTCAAAAGATCCCCTTTCCCTGGATAGACTTTGGAAACCTGTACTTATACACAACTAGCTGGTTACCTGGCCTTGCTTGGTTATTTTTTTTTTAACGAAGTATAATTGTGGTGGCTGGGGCTGAGTGGAAAGTGGATTGAAAATGTGATTGATGGTAATAGTAACCGCAGGTGGTTTCTCCCTCTTTGTATTCATTCCCCTCCGGTTCATAATGTCCTTTTCCCTCCTTCTCCTCTCCTGTCTCCTCCTCCCCCTCCTGTTGATTGTGTTTTTTCCCTCCTCCCCCTGCTGCTCTTGCTTCACTTCTTCCCTCCTCCTCCTCTTCATTGTTGCCCCTCCCCCTTCTTCCTTCTCTTCTTTCCTCCTTCTTCTCCATCTCCTCTTCATTTTCTTT
>JANHGC010001583.1:35480-47630 GCA_027560395.1 Boaedon fuliginosus
AGCCGCCTGTCAGGCTCTGGAGTCTGTGAGCAGTGGTTCCTTTAAGGCAGGCCGGCGGGCTACCAATATAAGGCGTAACCAGGACTCCATCCCTGACACTTTCCTTGAGTGAGATCAGTTCGCATGCTGTACCGAGCAAATAAACCTGAAGTTCTCCAGGGACTGGCTCTGTGTGTTCTTTCTGTGTGGCCGGACAGTGGGACGACTGACAGTAGGCATGCATAAACATGCATAAATCTCCAGCCTCAGGAAGCCAGGAGTGAAAGTCTTGATATACTTCAAAAGTTGTTATCGAAAGTAATATTAAAATACAATTATTAAAGTTAGGCCTGGAAAGTTGTCCTTTAAATTAGATTTGATTTTAATCAAATTGCAGGGTAACTAAAATGAAGTTGTTTATTTTTTTGTCTTGACCTGCTTGGCAGTTGTTTCTGACACAAGACTCAAAGGTTGACATCAATCAATCTGAAAAGGCTTGTAAAGACTTATTATGTATCTCTAAATCACTGCAGGTTGCACAAGATTCATGAAGCAAAACCATATTATGGCTCAGTACAGGGCTAATGTATGTGTCCAGCCTTCCCCTTTCTCTCCTCTCTTCGCAATCCTTTGTTCTTTATTTCTCTTCTTTTTTTGCCCAGCTACCAGCCACAGGATGGGCAGGTAATCTTTGCTCTGGGTCTGAATTCATTTGCAGTACTTTTGAAATTAGATAAGAACTACCTGAAATTAGCCAAAGGATATATGTGGTATAATACCTGCAGATTGCGTGCCATAGATCTAAAGGAATACTTCGTCTGGTTTTCAAAATGGAAAGATTGGAAGGGTAATGCTTATAACAATGTTCAAGCACGGAATATTTTTTCATTTGAAGAGAAAAGGAGTTAAACATTTTAGCAGCACTTTATTTTCTCTTTACTCTTCAGTGGAATATTTCCAATTTTATTTATTTGCTTATTTATTTATTTATAAAATTTATATAGCTGCCTGTCTCATACAAGGTGATTTTGGTAGCACACAATAAAAAAACAATTAAGTAATTAACATATGTAAAAACAAGATGATGAGAGGGTTAAATTAAGTTTAAGAGGTACAACCAAGGAGTGGGTTCACTACTCTCAGGGAATCTCCAGGCCTGATGAAAAAAATCATTTTGAGGACTTTTCAAAATGCCATAAGGGTGGGGATAACTTCATCCCAAGGAGGGTGATGTTCCAGAGGGCAGGTGCCTCAGCAGAAAAGGTGTTATGTCTCCTGGAACCCAATTGAAGAAACTCAGTAGTAGTTGGGTCCCACAACATGCCTCTTCTGCTGAAACTGATGGGTTGACTAAATGTAATCAGGGAGAGGTGGTCCCTCAAATAACATGGTTTAAAAGTCAAAATCAGCCCACTGAATTGTACACAAAAGCAAACTGGCAAGCCACTGCAGCTCACAGAGCAGAGGTATAATGTGTGTCTTTCTTGTAACATATATAATTGCTCACACCACCACATTTTGCACCAGCAAAAGCTTCTAGTTATTCAAGGGCAGCCTTATGTGCAGTATGTTAGAGTAGTACTTTCAGGAGATAACCAAGGCATGATAAACTGTGAGCAAAATCTCATGGATCTTGTACACAGCATGAAGTTGTGTAAAGGCCCTTCTGGCCATGGAGTTAAAGCCTACTGTTTCCCATCCAAACCCCTATAGCCTTCAAGTACCAGGACAGGACAGGACATCCACAGCATCTCTTAATTAATCACAAAAATCCATTTCGCTCACTAATTCACCAATTTGTGATATAGTGAAATTACAATATGTTGCAGCAAGATTTTCACTGATAGTTACTTCTCTGCGGCACTAAAATATTGCTAATCTCATCAAAGCATTAAAAAAACAAATGCTTTCATGTAATATTGTGGGTTCACACATCACATTAAACTATGATTTGGCTTAGCATGGTGTAGAAACCTAGCCTATCTGTTTTGGAAGCCAAGAGTTATGCTTTAGCAATTGTATAAACAATCAATTATGGTTTACCTTAAATAAACCATAATATGTGTACTTATATAAAATTTATGTCAATCCAGCCATAACTTGACACTCTAAAAAAACATTTTTTCTTTCCTTCCCCCAATCCCATGTCGAGCTCTATTATAGATGATTGCAAGAATTATTAAGATTGCATTACTTATTCTACTGTTTTTACCAATCAATAAAAACTTGCAGTGCTTTGCATTCATACAGATAAATAACCATTCATTTAAACTGTTCATGGCAAAACAATTAAAAAATCAATAATCACAAACAATATAAAACAACAGCAACAACCAACTGGTAAAAGTATACAACCAAGGTACAAAATCAAAACCTAGCAGATAAATTAATTTCAAAATAAAAATGAGATAAGATGGTAACAGTCAAATGCATTTCTAAATGTTCTACAGAAAATTTTAGTCTTAAGCAATTCCTGGGATAATAAAAAGGATGAGACAAGGTATTGAAAAACAGTGCCTCCTGGCTTCCATTCCTAGGCAAATGGAGTATAATCAAAAGTTTTTCCCAGAAAGAACATGCTACTGTAGATGGGCTGAGTTGTGTAGGTGAATGCAGCCCTGCAAGTACCAAGGCTCCAAGCATATAGAGCTTGATAGGTTAAAAATAACACTCAACATTTATTGGTAATGATTGCACAGCCTGAAGCACCCACCAATAATTAGGCTGCACTTCAAGATCATATACATGAAATGCCCTGAAGACTCCAAAGTACTAAATACAAATATATTTTTGCCCCTAGGTAGCTACAGGGGGAAGGGAAACAAGTGTTCTTATATGCATCATGATACCCCTGCACAAGTGACATGGATTATGTGATTTGCATGATGTAATCGTGGCTTCTACCAGATGCTTGTATTTTAATTCTTAATTCTTACTTTGAGGTTCAAATATAACATGGATAATTTTGCAATGAACAGTACATTAGCACTGGCTTTAAATCAGCGGTCCCCAACTTTCTGGGTGCCAGGGACCGGATCCATGGAAAACAGTTTTTTCTGTGGACTGGAGGGGACGTGTTTTTCTGTGCTGCCTGCATCTCACTTGTGTGCATGGATGGAACTTTGCTTGTTTGTATAGCCCAGTTTCTGGTGTACCTCAGACCAGTATATACTTGGTGCCTAGGTACCTGCATGGCTGCATTCACCAGTTGAGGGCCCCTGCTTTAAAGGAAAGGTTTGCACTTTAATTTGTAAAAAGACTTTCTGGGTCCATGAGGTCAAGTATGAAAGACATGCAACATGAAAAAGAAGTGAAAACATCTAAGCAGAAGCAGAATATATCATTCTTTTCACCAATTTAGCTTTTCAAAGAATAGAATATCATATGCTAACTACTGTCTTTAGCATAAATACGCCCTTTTCTATGACCTTGTGGTCCTTATTCAGGGTAGAGTCGGCAGAACTTGATGTTCATTTTCCTCACCTTCAATTTTCTGTGACTCAACTATTTTATTGGGATGGAGCTTATTGAAAAAAAAAATCAGGCCACGGGCTGAGTGATGTGGCAGATAAACTTAAAGGAAGACATTTTCAGCAGTGCTTGAAGTACATACAACCCCAATGCCTCAGGGTAACAAGGAATCCCTTTTGCTCTGCAAACTAAATCCTAGCTCTGGAGATTGTAGTTGGTGGCACTGAAGTGTGATATGTCCAAGAAAAAATCCAGAGTTTTTCTTGAATGTGATAGACCTATAGAATTGTGTGCAGCCCTCGGTTCTCTCTGAGCTTGGTTGTTATGTTTTCAGAGATTTCATTATCCAAGTAAGTAACTATATCAGTGCTAGTGAGTATGGGGTGTGTGTGTTGCTCCCTGTTTATATGCAGGAGGTTGTCCTGCTATTTTGGTGGGGATATGCTTTTCTCCTCAGTAAGTCTTTGATTAAGATTTTAATGGAAAAGGATACATGTAGCTCAGGACTGAACTGTAGGAATAACAATTAAGGAAGTAATATCTTGCAGCTGAACAATTTATAAGATATTCATGAAAGTTTTGAAAAAGATACTTGGATGCTATGATGTGTCTATAGCTACAAAGATTAGTAAATGCAAGCAATGGTTTTCATTGGGACAGTCTATGGAAGCAGAAGATGGATTTGAAGAAGCAGGATCAAAACAGTATTAACATTTTTGCATCTTAATGTTGGAGAAGACTCCTGGGAATGTCATGGGTAGCCAAGAAAGCAAGCTAATGGATGATTGAACAATACAACCAAGTTTCACTGTCACTTGTCACTTCAGACACATTATGTGAAGAAGACCTAACTCTCTGAAGAGACTCTAATGCTAGGAAAGGTGGAAGAGAAGAAGAGGATGGCCAACAGCAAGATGGATGGACTTGGTTACAGTGATAATGGGTACTCTGATGGAAGTCCTGAAGGACCAGGTAGGGACAGAATGTAAAGTGAAGGAATATTGCTGTATTGTGGGACCAAGTTTATAATCCCAATTTGAGAGGTGATAAATTCTGTAGAAATCAGTAGACCTAATCTATGAGTACAGATGCTCTGGAAATATCCCTGGAGATGAGATTGTAATCAATCCCCCTTGAAACTATTATTACCTTCTGATCAAAACATAGAGGAGAAACATTTTTGCAGATAATGTCTAATATGTCCTCATCAAGATGAAAAACCAGGATCATGAATGAATCTACTTCTCCCCAGGCTGATATCTTCAATTTTTTTTTTGCAGGAGTCTCCTTTCTTTTGTTTGTTTTTATTAGATGTATGCTAGCAAAAGTTAAATTCAGGGAACCTGTAGTAAAGTCAGTATAGCTTTTACATTGGTTTAAATTGTGCTTACCTTATAAGAATAAAAATAGACAGCTTAAAAATAATGTTCCATTCCAAAGTGAAATTCTACAGATATCTCTATTTTTAACACAGACTCACAGTTTTGATGAACAGTAATGAGTATTATTAATTGGAGTTAATTGCAATGGGGTAGATATGAATAGATGCAATTGCCATGTATAAATATTTTATGTCTTTACTTTAAACATGCAATTTTGTTACATACTTTGCAATGATTTAAATGAATGTGTTGTTTTTGCCGGTATGTATATAAGAAAAAATATTAATTTATCTAAACATGGTTCTCTTCCAGAGTAATCCCATAGCAATTCTAATGACTGGGCTCTTGTGAAGTAGTATATAAAATGGCTAGATATTAGGTGGGGGCAGGGAGAGGGTCTCTTTTATCTGATATTATTTAAAACAAAGTGATGTCTAGAAGATGTAAAGGACAATAGACCCAGTCGTTGCAAAGTAGGAATGCATTTTAAAGTAGCCTTAAAATGATCATTGTTACTTGGGAGAAACTGCTCATGTAATGAATTTAACCTCTTAAGGAAAACAAGGCTTCTTTCCTTTCCTTCTGGGTCAGATACTTTCCTCAATTCAATTCAATTCAATCCAGTCTGCATTTTCTATAGCTTTCCTCTTCGCATTTTTTCCCAGTACAGTTTCATCATCTCATCGCCACATTTCTATCCTTGTTTTCTTTGTTGTTGGACTCCTAGAAGGCAGGAGGGTAATGTGTATTGGTATGTGTGTACTAAATGAGAGAGAGCACAGTTAATATACTGTCTGTGGGGTGGGGAGAATCAATTTTTGTTGCAACGTGATTTCTTATTTCATAGCACTTAATTTTAATTAGAAGAATTTTAATTAGAAGATTCAATTATTTATTTTTATCTGGATCCACATTTTGGCAGAGCATGGTTTCTGATAAATAGATAGCAATAACAGTAGCACTTAGACTTATATACCACTTTACAGTGCTTTACAGCCCTCCCTAAGCGGTTTACAGAGTCAGCATATTGCCTCCAATGATCTGGGTCCTCATTTTACCAACCTCAGAAGGATGGAAGGCTAAGTCTGTTGGATATTGTTTTCACGTGTTAAACCGGTTAAGAAATGAAGTGATTAAGTGAAAGACTTGAATTGGTTGAAGCAACCAATCAGAGAAGACTACAGATACTTTACCCAGAACCATCTTTGCTTCTCCTCCTCACTTCTCCTTGAACTTCGTAGTATATGGTCTGTTCTCCTTTTTCTTATGTATATAGATAGGGTAACATATTGAATAAAATGCTCTATTCAGAAGTGTAAATACTTGTAAATCTATATGTATATAAATAAATGTACATATTATAGATAAATACATTTTTGAGTCTTACTTCTTCACTGAGCCACATTGGACACGATCACCGTATCTTATATATATTGCTGATAGAGTCGACCTTGAACCTGGTAAGATTTGAACTGCCAAATTGCAGGCAAGCAGCAGTCAGCAGAAGTAGCTTGCAATACTGCACTCTAACCACTGTGCCACTGTCGCTCAGAATAAATAGATAGGCAAGCCGGCAGGCAGATTCACATAGATATATACATATGCCTGTTGCATATATGTAATGGGCAGGTGAAATTCCAGGTTTGGGTTATGATACAACCCTTGACTGATGAAGGAGAAAAGCAGACTCAGTATAGAATTTTTGGGATACACCATTTTTCTGTCTATTCTTAGTTTTTAAACTCAAGTTCATATCTGGGGAAGGAGTTAAATATAATACATGCACTTGGCCTGGGAGCCTTTTTAGAATTATCTCACTAAATTGATACTCAGTATTGAAATCTGACAGCGAAACCAAGTAATGCAGATTTTATCAGTGGTAAAAACAAAAGCTAGATTCTCCTTGAAAAATCCATTCACACATATGTTTATGAGATAGACGAAACACCATGAGGAAAAGCCAGGTGTTACCAACACCCCTTCATATGGCTAAAATTAAAATTACTATGCTCATTACCAATCTAGTAGTTGCCTTAAATATAAACAATGAATCAGAATTGTTGAAAATTCAACCTTATTTTTTACAAACTGGCACAACCTGTTTGGTCATGCTATTTGAGCAGCTAAAAATACAAAAGAAAGAAACTACTATTTCATGCTGCATTACATTTTGGATTTCTTATTTGTTTGGTCTAAATGCAAAGTTTGTTTTCAGTTTGTGATTTAGTCTGGATTTGACATAGTATTGTTGCCTTTTAGGTCATTTGTGGTTGATTAAGTTGCTCCCACTGGAAAGAAGAGTCAAACAATACTGAACAGAAAGCATTAACAAACATGCCAGAACAACAGCCAGAATCCTCTGTAATTCTGATTTATCTATATCCAAACAATGGGCTTATCTTGCTCCTCCTTGTGAATAGTTTTCACCAAGCGCTGATGAAAAATGAGCAGGAAAGTCACATTCCACTTTATAAATGGTGGCATGAATCTCCCTCAAAGACAGAGGAGAACAATTTTTGAATAAGTATTCACTGTCTGCCAGAAGTTAATAAATTGTGTTGTTACATTATAACACTTGTGATATCTGTTCATTGACCATTCTGAATAGGTTTGGTGGAAGTTGGAACTCAATAACCTCTGGAGAGCTACAGGTTTCCTACTTCCAATCAGAATTATGTGTATACGTCACTGGCTTAGAAAACAGATTGGACAAATAAATAGTGAAGGATACAGAATACAGAATAACAGACTTGGAAGGGACCTTGGAGGTCTTCTAGTCCAAACCTCTGCTCAAGCAGGAGACCTTATATCATTTTGAACAAATGGTGGTTCCACCTCTTCTTAAAAAGCTCCAATGATGGAGCACCACAACTTTTGGAGGCAAGCTATTCCACTGATTAATTGTTCTCACTGTCAGGAAATTTCTCCATAGTTGTAGAGTGGATCTTTACTTGATATGTTTCCATCTGTTGTCCTGTCCTCAGGTGTTTTAGAGAATAGGTTGACCTCCCTCTTCTCTGTAACAGCCTCTCAGATATGGGAAGACTACAATTATGTAACCCCTAGCCCTGTGTTGGTGAACCTATGCTGGAAGTGGCATGCAGAGCCATCCTTCCGGGCATGCAATACAACCAACAACATAGTAGCATAGATACTTTCATTACATATAAAACCATTTGATTAAAAGCACACTAAAAGGTTGAAAGTACATGTTTACAGGTGATACAACTTTAAATACTAGTTGCTACCAGCAGGGGGAACTACTCCTGTCAGCTTGAGAAGCCGTTTTTTATTAGAAGCTTCCATTCTGCTGCATTTGTCATGTGAGTGGGAAACTAGAAGCTGAATTTGATGGAAGTTTGGACTGATCTTGAAGCACTTTTTGGTTATTTTTCGGACTCAAAAAATTCAGGTTATACTTCACTTTACTTAGTCCCTTGGTAACTTTCATTTTGTCTCCAACATCCCCTTTAAGAAAACTATTGAGAAGATGATGGAGATTCAGTTGTGGAATATTCTAGAAGAAATAGATTATTTGGACAATTTCCATGGTGGTTTTAGGACCATCATGGGGCAAAAGCAGCACTAGCTACTAGCAGTTAACTGTCATCAGAACTGGATAAGGGAAGATCAGACCCCTTGGACCCTTTAAAGCCTTTCAGTATCATCATCCTGCAGGGATTGAGAATTGGCACTGTTTTAAAGTGACCCCACTCCAGTGCATGTATTGGTCATGGAAACAATAGTTGCGCCATTGGATGTTCCAGTGTGGGGTACTATTGTCACTGCTCTATACTGTTTATATTATTTAACATATATTTGAAACAATTGGAAGTCATCCATCAGTTTGGGGCAAAGACCATCCATACAATGAGGATATTCAACCTATACATTATCACCCTAGGTCAAGCACAGAACACATAGTTTTAGATCATCATCCTGGGTCAGTGGAGATGCTGCAGACACATAAGCCTACAGCCTTAAGCTAAGGAGGAAAAAGCTCAGAATACTTCGTGTTAAGGTGGAATGAATGCATGACTATAAATAACAGGCCTTTCTATCTATTCCATTTGTTATTTTGCTCCCCTAGAAGCAATATGAGGTCCTTCTGAAGCCATGACTCCTGCGAATTGAGCAGAGGGACATCTTCTGTTGATATACCAGTTGGGGCCCACCTAAACTATGGTATTCTAGTAACACTAATAAAGGAGAATATTTGTAACTCAGGGTTGACATGAGCATCCTTGGTGCTCTCTGAGCTTGCTTGTTTTCTTGCAGATGTTTCATTATCCAAAGTAGGTAACATCATCAGTGCTAGTCACTAGCACTGATGATGATACCAAGCACTGATTAGAGAAGGATCTAATGCTGGGAAAGGTGAAAGAAAATAGAAAAAGACACCTAGTCGCAAGGTAGATGAACCCAGTTATAGCAGAGATGAGTGCATTGGGAAACTTGAAACAATAGGTTAGGGATAGATTGTCCTGGAGACGTGGTCACTAAGAGTCAGCACTGACTTGATGCCACATGATCAGTCAGGTTACCCAACCATAGATCATATGTATGGATTCCCTGAAAGCCCTAAACCAAGGTCTGCATAGAAGAATCAACTGGCTGCCAGATTGTAGGTGTGACAAAACCAGACATACCTACTCTAAAATCAGATTTTATTTTTGTTCCTTCTCCCTTCAGCAAGGAGGTTATCAGTGACTAAGGGAAATAGTTAAGCAGGAAAGTGGTTAATTGTTTCTCTGTCTTAGATAAAGAAGCATTTTATATAGTAACACTTCATTGACAAAAAGATGTTAAAAAGCAGCACATTTCACAAATGAAGGCTATGCTGTTGGCAGTAAACATCATTATGTTTAATGGATGCTATACATAGTAACTCTGCACACAATTGGATGCACACTGGTTCCAATAAATTTGGTAGAATGCTATGCTGAGTTGCGTGTGTCTCTCTGTGTGTGTGTGTGTTACACACACAATTAAGATGAACACTATAGATTAAAATGCAGCTCATCAAAATCTCTATCAAAATCATGGTTCTCTGTATTCCTCTACTGTTCAAGCTCTCTGTTTTTTATATATGACTGACATCTATCCAGCCACAGATGAATGCTACAAAAATGGTGCCAATTGTGTCTCTGAGACTATACCAGGGTTCATTAATTTTTATTTATTATTAAATTTATATGGCTGCCCATCTCATTAAAAAGTTATTTTCAGAGACCTACAACAATCAGATAAAACAAGGCATATAAAAAACAATCAGGATAAAAAAATTGGCATTGAAGGTTAAGTATTGTTAAGACAAGACATACAAACCTTGGAGAAAGACAGAGTGAGCATAGCCATCTCAGTAGAGGAAGCATCTATACATGTCTTGGGTTCCTGGTCTGGATGGGGAACAACAGACCTCAGCTGAACCCTGGGAAGACTGAGTGGCTGTAGGTCTGGGGGCCACTAGACTTGGAGGTCCAAGTACATAACCAGGTTATGGGAGGACTTCCAGAACATCAAGAGGGATGGTCTTGCCAGGGTTCAGCTGAAGCCTATTGTTCCTCATCCAGACCCTAACAACCTCCAGGCACCAGAATAAGACATTCACAGCGTTATTTAATTCACCAGGGGCAGGTATATATAATTGGGTATCATTAGTATACTGATGACACCTTATGTCATGTGACGATGGACTCACCCAACAATCTCATATACTGTACATGCTAAAGAGGAAAGGAGAGAAGGCCACACCCTACATAGCAGGGACCAAGAACGAGGCATCTCTAAAAGCTCCCTCAATTTCAGATCACACAGCCCATGCTTTGACAAGAACACCAGATTTGGAGTACAACCACGGTCCTACATCAGGCTCTGTATGACCTGTGCTAAGATCATGATTGTCATAGTGGCCATGAATTTCAGAGACCACTCTGCCAGGGAAGGCAGCTGAAATCTCTCATGGCCATGAGCTTGGGAAATTCCACTGCCAACCTGAGATGGAGTTAAAGAGTTCAGAAGGGAGGTGCAGCAGGGATGGTTGGTACAGTAGCAACAATTCCAACTGATCCCTAGAACCCAACTTAATGAACAGCGTCTCATCTCCACTGACCTGTAATGCACTACCCCTGAAAGATACAAGAGACTCTGGATGACAAGTGTCACCCTCCTATCTCTGCCCTGAAGTCTTAGCTGATGCCACAATCAAAACCCAGATGGGCTATTTGGAAAGAATAACCTCCCCTTCCCGACCTACCCAGATCTCAGTAATACGTGCCAGCCCAGCCCTCTCATCAATTATTATATCACTGGAGAAGGAAGCCTTATTACAGACTGACCTCGCATTCAATACCAGCAGCCAGAGTCCAGGACTAATGAGGATCTGCTGACAGGGTACTGAGGGTGAGACCAAGTAGCTGGAATGCAAAACTCATATGAGACAGCAATTCCATGTTCCCTGAGGGTCACCCACTCCCTGTCACCCACCATGTCTCCCCATGCCTGTCAGACAGGAAATGTGACTAATTCTACCTTATTGTAAGGCTAAATTAACAGAATCTTGCAAGTCTGAAAGTACAGACCTCACCACCATTGATCCTTTACAGCAGGTCCTTCTTAAATTTCTTTCTCTGACCATTTAAATTGATAGGAGCTCTTGTCTCTTGTCTGGTTATTTCCTAGGCAGCATCTCTTCTCCTCACTCACCAAGGTCATCCATGCTTTCCATAACAATGCCTGACATCCCACATCACAGCCTGACTCCATCCCTTATTCAATGGCAACCCCATCCCCAGAACCAGCTACCCCACCCAGATTAGGTTGCTTCAGTTTATTTATTTGTTTTCTGCAAAGACTTTTGCTTTCCTTTGCATTGAATGCCAGTGAAAAAATTCTGAATTTTCACAAAAGTGCTTCTGGAAATGTACACCATCAGGCAGCTTGATTCCGTTTTTGGCTCTCATTTATTTTTACTCAACCTGATGGAACAATCTTCTTGCCACTGGGTTATTGCCAGTAGTGAAATTGATGTTTATTTTCCTGGGAGCATTGCTATTGCTAAATGACATATTGATCAAGCTTGACGGAGGGAAGTTTTAGAACAGAAATACTCTTTATTTATATGACCGTTGTTTCTTTTTTCCTTTCCATTCGGGAGGAAGCAGTGACAACAAAGTCCCACCTGTCCATATACATATATATATATATATATATATATGTAAGTCTTTGGTTATTCGGGTTTTCTCCCGCATAAAATTGGAAGAATCTTGCAACACGCAACACTGATCCACCCACGAAACAAACTCATACCCACAACAAT